>JAPXFQ010001163.1:0-12500 GCA_028564705.1 Apricaphanius iberus
CGGGCACCATCCGACTGGATGAGCAGGTGCCCAGGTGGATGCCCCACCCCTGTGGTTTAACTTGCTCCGGCGAGTAAATACCCCCATAAGACATCACCCGAACACCGTAACGTACCAAGTACTCGTCGCATATGACCTTCAACCCCCACCGGGATAATGAGCGAATGGTCGATGAGACAGACGAATAGAAACACCGCCCCCAAACGGCTGCCGGCGCGGGCTAGGGCCGGGACATCGGCCCCTCCGTCTACGTGTTGGCGGAGTTAGAGTAACCCGACACTTTGTTCTGAGATGAGTTCCTGAACAGTCGGATCGGACCTTTAGTAGAACAGAAGATGGTTCTGGTGGGTTTGGTTCTTCTAACCTCAGATAGAACAAGGAGCAGAACCGGGACTGATTCTTCTGGTTCCCTTTAAGACTGTTAGACGATGTAGAGAAGGTTCTTCTTGAACGCTAACAGAACCTCCAACTGTCTGAGATGATCCAGCAGAACAACTGGGTTCTTCTGCTGGATCAAATGTTCTTCAGAACCTTTGACCTCATTCAGTCCGACCAAGCGTCGACAGAGAAGCTGGACTGAAGGTTGTCCATGGTGAGGAGATACTGGAGCGAAGCTTGGTTGATCCTCCAGGTATGGTCCCAGGTTGGTGCTGAAGACAGGAGCTGGTTTTCTTCTCGGTTCCATTGGGTAGTAAGGTTTGAAAGTGGAGATGATACCAGATCCATGTTCAGGGTGGAAAAGCAGAGGCTTCAGGTTCTCCAAGAGATGCCAAAACGCTGTCCTGGCAGACCAGCGGGTGCTGAAGGTGACTGGATGGAGGACAAGTTCCTGTAGATGATGTCTCAGAGAAAGGACAGCGTTGGATACAAAAAGTTCTGCAGACGGCACCAAGGTCCAGAACCTCTGTCCCACTGGTGGCACCAAAGGTTGGTTGGTTGTCCACCTGAGAGGAGGAGAGGACGACCTTAGCGGACCTGATTCTAGTCTTTAGTCCTAATACTGGTACTTTTGTCCAGATACCAGACCATCCAAATTCTGGTCCTCGGTCATGATACTTATACTTGGTTCTGATGCTGGACCTTGGTCCAGATATGTGTCCTTTGTCCGGATACTGGTCCTTGCTTCAGATACTGGTTCTTTATCTTTTTACTGGTCCTTGGTCCTTTAGACTGATCTCCTTTGAAAGGTTCTGGAACATTTAGAGAACCATAGAACCTTAGACAACCATCCCAAATAGCAGATAAACAATGTTTGGATGCGGAAAGAGTCGGGCAGAATATTAAATGGGTTTAAGACCCAGATATAAGTCTTCTTCACAATAACTGATCATTGCTTTCATTGTGAAAACTTGAACACTTGTAAGCAGCTTTACTGGACAAAATCCAACAGTCTACGGAACAAATTCCCTTGTTGACATCTATGGGGATCTGGATCCTGATCAATGGTGGTTACACATCCAACGCGACAAAAAAGCGCCTCACGCCCTTCGATGGTCGCTTGCTCATTTACACCTTGAAACATGTCCAGAGCAAACTAGTCGTGCTTCAAAATATGCCATTTTCATGCGCGTGAAGCGGAAATACGTAACGTTTTGGGGTAGCAGTCGCCTGGCTTCCTCCCTCCATCTCCCAACCCTCCGGTAGCTCCCAGTCGGCTCTGGTCTCTGAGGTGACTGATTTAAGTGATGGGCGTGCCCTCAGGTGGAGCTGGGATTGCTCCTGTGGGGGAAGACCCGGCTGAGCAGCGGTGGAAGGAAATGTTTTTATCAGTATCCGTGTCCCGCTCATGCTGTGACTCCATTCACTCAGTCACAGCATCACGGACAACCGTCAGCTGATTGGTTGTCGCGGCAAAACTTGAAGCTGTAGTTCAGATTATTCCAACCTGAGACGTGATGAGCGCAAATGCACAAAATGCACCACATAAAATGCGGTGCGTATTTTCGGTCGCAGCTGAAAAGCACCAGCCGCACTACTTGGTCGCGCAAATCAGGCTGAAAAGCCTTTTAGCGACACAAATCTGCTTGTGACGCGTCGCGGGATCCCCAGTCGTGCTTCATCGCGCTCCTCCATTGACTTTACATGTAAACCTGACTCTCTGGTCGCATTCAGTGTGTACACACTTTAAGGTAAACGGAAGTTTCAAGTCTAGGGTCTCACCACTGACATCTGCTATTGGTTCTTCACCGTAAACTTATCAATGCAGAATAGATGATTCAGGTCACTGACCAGCAATCAAGAGTGCCCTGGTACCAGGTAGTACCACCTTACTCTCCCACATGGAGGTCAATCTAAACAGACAGGAAATGCCTCTAGAAGTCCTAAAATTGTAAATCAGTTTCTTATGTCCAACATTCTGGTCACCATGATCCCAGAGAACCAAGAACCTGGAAAAACCTCAGACAATTAAGTTTTTCTCTTACTTTACCAGAATCTATGAAAGTCTATATCATTGAACTTCATTGAATTTTAATTCAATTCAGTTTATTTATGAAGCACAAATTCACAACAGGTGTCATCTCAAGGCACGTTACAAGAAAAGTCCAGTTAACAACATTTATCCATGGATTGATTGATTAATTGGTTGATTGATTGATTAATTGATTGGGGATTCATTCATTCATTCATTGCTGCCAACCCCAGATGTTGTTGCTTCTATCAGTGGTCAAATGGACGTTTGTTGACCACAGGAATGTTCTGATGTTGGTCTGGGTCGTCTTCTCAGTCCCTGAGCTGGAGGTGGACTCAGGGGTGGAGTCTGTCCTGCTGTCCTTTCAAACCAAAGAGAGGCTCTGTGAGGACATCAGAGTGGAGTGGAGGGACAATAAGGACAGGAAGGTCCACGTGTGTCATCGTGGTTTCCGACCAGCCCAAAGAGCAGCACTGGTCCTACAGGAACCGGAACGAGATGAAGAGTAACCTCCTGGAGACTGGAGACCTCAGTCTGACTCTGAGGTACCCCACAGAGAAGGAGACCTTCATCTGTACCGTCTACAGCAGGGACGGAAATGTCCTCACCAAGAAACAACTGGACCTCCAGTCCAGGTCAAAGGTCAGTGGGTGTTTCATCCACGGAGAAGTAGACCTTCATCTTTACCGTCTACAGCAGGGACGGAAATGTCCTCACCAAGAAACAACTGGACCTCCGGGTCAAAGGTCAGTGGGTGTTTCATCCACGGAGAAGTAGACCTTCATCTTTACCGTCTACAGCAGGGACGGAAATGTCCTCACCAAGAAACAACTGGACCTCCAGGTCAAAGGTCAGTGGGTGTTTCATCCACAGAGAAGGAGACCTTCATCTGTACCGTCTACAACAGGGACGGAAATGTCCTCACCAAGAAACAACTGGACCTCCAGGTCAAAGGTCAGTGGGTGTTTCATCCACAGAGAAGGAGACCTTCATCTGTACCGTCTACAGCAGGGACGGAAATGTCCTCACCAAGAAAGAGCTGGACCTCCAGGTCAAAGGTCAGTGGGTGTTTCATCCACAGAGAAGGAGACCTTCATCTGTACCGTACACACAGGGACGGAAATGTCCTCACCAAAAAACAGCTGGACCTCCGGGTCAAAGGTCAGTGGGTGTTTCATCCACGGAGAAGGAGACCTTCATCTGTACCGTCTACAACAGGGACGGAAATGTCCTCACCAAGAAACAACTGGACCTC
The DNA here is from genome assembly GCA_028564705.1 of Apricaphanius iberus. Lineage (NCBI taxonomy): Eukaryota > Metazoa > Chordata > Actinopteri > Cyprinodontiformes > Aphaniidae > Apricaphanius > Apricaphanius iberus. The sequence goes on from JAPXFQ010001163.1 coordinate 3,666, forward strand.
CAGGTCAAAGGTCAGTGGGTGTTTCATCCACGGAGAAGGAGACCTTCATCTGTACCGTCTACAACAGGGACGGAAATGTCCTCACCAAGAAACAGCTGGACCTCCGGGTCAAAGGTCAGTGGGTGTTTCATCCACGGAGAAGGAGACCTTCATCTGTACCGTCTACAACAGGGACGGAAATGTCCTCACCAAGAAACAACTGGACCTCCAGGTCAAAGGTCAGTGGGTGTTTCATCCACAGAGAAGGAGACCTTCATCTGTACCGTCTACAACAGGGACGGAAATGTCCTCACCAAGAAACAACTGGACCTCCAGGTCAAAGGTCAGTGGGTGTTTCATCCACGGAGAAGGAGACCTTCATCTGTACCGTCTACAACAGGGACGGAAATGTCCTCACCAAGAAACAGCTGGACCTCCGGGTCAAAGGTCAGTGGGTGTTTCATCCACGGAGAAGTAGACCTTCATCTGTACCGTCTACAGCAGGGACGGAAATGTCCTCACCAAGAAACAACTGGACCTCCGGGTCAAAGGTCAGTGGGTGTTTCATCCACAGAGAAGTAGACCTTCATCTGTACCGTCTACAACAGGGACGGAAATGTCCTCACCAAGAAACAACTGGACCTCCAGGTCAAAGGTCAGTGGGTGTTTCATTCATAAACTAAATCATCTTCATTAAATACATTAATTCTCTGCGTTGTTAAACTGATTGTCTATCTTAGCTCTTAAAGGACAGATTGTCCTCTACTGTCCACTTTTTAGCTCCTGGATGACAGAATGTCCTCTCAGGTCCATCTTCTAGCTTCTGGAGGACAGATTAGTTATAAACTCCAGAGACAGCTAGTGTTGGGTCGAGAAGCTAGGATGGACTCTTTTTTCTGGGATTCTGGGTCTAAATTATTGATCCAAAGTTTTTTAATTCACCAGCTGATCTGAAACACAGTGAAGTGGGTCGATTAGAGGTCCAAACAGATCAGTTCCACTTTAAACAGAACATTTCCGGTGCTGATAATGATTTAGGGTTTTAGTCGGAACCAGCTGGTGGACCATTGGACTGATGCTGTGGTTCCTGTCCTCCTCAGACTGCCAGGTGGAGGTGGAGAAGGGGGCGGAGTCTGTCCTCCTGCCCTTCCCCACATCCTCACAGCTACCTGAAGATTGCAAACGTGATGTAGCAGCAAATAGAACCTCAGTACAGAATAGTCTTCGTCCACGAGGACGGTTCTGTTGGACAGGATTATCAGGACCAGTTCTACAGAACCAGAACCCAGATAGATAAAAACCTGCTGACAACTGGAGACCTCAGTATGACTCTGAATAATCCCACTGATGGAGATGCAGGAAGATATAAATGTGCAGCTTACAGCAAGCAGGGGAACATCCTGAGAGGGAGAACCGTGGTCCTAAGGGTCAAAGGTCAGTAGTCCTCATTCTAACATCTCCAACCATGATGATCTAAGCAGGTTTAAACTGAGCCTGAAGCTGAGCTCCAGATCTGCTCCAACACTGGAAGCTGAATAAGGTGAAGCTTCTACCCCCATGTTGGTAATTAATAATTAATTAATATTTGGGAACGTTAATTAATGGTGATTAATTCACAGTTTCCCAGTGATTAATTGGAGGAAATATCATTTAACAGCCAACTGTATACGATCCTTTTATCCAGAATTCATCTGTTTTCAGTACACACAGGAAACATGATCAATAACTGCTGTCTCCTCATCAGGGACGTTCCAGGACCAACCAGAGGACATCAGAACCACTGATCCAACTCCTCTGCTGGCTGATCAATCAGTCTGATCAGCTTGTTTGATTATTGATGCAATCAGACTGTAGAGATCTCTGTGAAGGTTCTGATGGACGACCAGAGGACACTTCGTCATCATCATCAGGTCCAACTGTGGCTCCGACTGTGGCTCAGTGGTAGAGTAGAGTTGGCTTCCAATCGGAGGGTCGTATGTTTGATTCCAGCTTCCTCCACATGCCGATGTGCCCCTGAGCAAGGCACTTAATCCCAAAAAACATCGTCCTACCGAGCCATGTTGGCTATCAGTGTATGAATGTGACTTTGAGTGGTCAGTATGACTAGAAAAGCGCTATATAAGTTCAGTCCATTCAAGTGAGTGGAACTTAGACTTAAAACTTTATTGATCCCTTTGGGGTGACTCCCTCAGGGAAATTTGAGTTTCCAAGCACACAGAGAAAACTAAACAGTAAGTAACAGTGATTGAGGTGAGTACATTTCAATAATCCCTCACAATCCCGGCACTACCAAGCCGTCTCCTTTCTGCGTTTGCCACGTGTATTTGTAGCAGTCAATACATCGCAGAGTGGCATGATTGCTTGTACACTGAATTTTAACCTGACACATTGCTCTTTTCATCGTGGTCCCTCTGTCTTGTTGATTGTGGAATTTCTCGCCGAATCCTGTTGACTGTGCCGAGGATGGTGGTTTTCCGGCTAAGCAGTCGTTGTGCAAGTGACAGCGATGTAAAGAAATTGTCCATGGTAACATTTCTGCCATTGTCCAGGAATGGTTCCATCAGCCTCATAACTACATTCTCAGATAGCCTCTCCCCACTGGGACGACTGAGGTCCTTGCCAAGATATGGGAGGACATTGCAGATGTATTTGGATTTCAAGTCACAAGCCACCCAGAACTTGATCCCAAACTTGTCAGGTTTCGTTGCAATGTATTGCAGTGAAAAGCAGCGAGTCTTTGACGGTAAAAGCTGTTCATGAATGGTGATGTGTCGACCAGGGTTGTAGGATGTGATGCAGTTGGTGACAAACGATCCCCATACACCAGAAATTGCCGCATAAAGGCGTAAAGGCGACCTGAGGAGTTGAGCAGAACCTGGCACAGCTCAAATCCATAACTGGTATTTTAAAATCAGACATATAATATATAATATCTTTGACATAACATCACATTACAGTGTGGGCAAACAGCAACAGTCAGTCTGGTTTTCTATAAGTTGAGACAGGGAGAGACAGGATAGGGGGAAAATAGAGGGACAGAGCAAAACGGACAAAAACAATATACAAATTCTAAAATAAAACATATCAAATACATTTCTGGTGTATCTCAGTTAGAAAAAAATGTTACATAAAATAAATCATTATCTTGTACAGATATCAACTTGATGAGCAATTCTGTAAATGACTGGTGGGGCTACCACAGATTTTGAGTGCTTTTTTTGATGGGGTTCTATTCTTTTACTTTTCCTATTTGTCTGGTGGGGATGTTGGAAGCCCAGTGTTGTAGGGTCCTGATAACTTCTACATCCTTCTACATATATTACATATATTACATTTTGATTCAGTTCATGTGTTCTGCCCAGTCAGTTAGCAGCTCTGACAGAGCAATCTTGCTGTAATCTGATTCTCCTCCTCCCCCATTTTATGTCAAGGTGTTTTGAGTGAAGTGGCTCATGTCACGTCCTGTGGTGCCCCAGTGATTGCCTCGTTCACATAACAAAAGGAGGGTTCACAGGTGGCCTTCCAGCCGAACGGCTGACCTCTGGGTTTTATAGGTAGAGCAAAAAATCCTGGGTCTTCTAGTGTTAACTGGGCGGTGCAGGTAGCACTTTATCTTTTTCCATATTTAAGAAGCTGTTTAAATGTCAAACATACAACAAAGCTTCAGCTGTTAACTTTTCTCAATGCAGACAGACAAAGACAACAATGTTTCACCTCAGAATCAGTCTTCTTATCGAATTAAAGTTTTCAACTCCAGGTCTCCAGCAGGAGCAGGAGTCCACTCACGGTTCTTCAGACTACTGACCAATCAGAGACCAGAACCTGTATGTCAGACGTCAGGTAGGAACAACAGAAGCTTCCTCAGTCTGCCTGGTTACTGATGACATCATTTAAACTGTACCATCTGATTGGCTCCTGGATTTATTCTTAGTAACTGACACAGGTAAGTTCAGACAGTACCTGAGGGAGCTGCTGATGAAGATGGAGCTGGTCCTTCTCCTCTGCTTCGTTCTCTGTGTTTCTGCTAATGGTAAAGACCTCACCTGCTGAACCAGTCTACCTTTCTACTGTCACACTGATGACCAGAGATTAAATATGTTTCTGATACTGACTCAATCCTCTGCTCTCTTTCTAGTGCAACATGACAGTTTCAGGGTTCGTGCATGTTCGGACATTGATGGACTTGACATGTATACCCTGGATGATGAAGAGGTTTGGCACGCTGACTTTGTCCAAGGGAAAGGAGTCGATACAATGCCAGACTTTGTCAGCCATCCAAGCTCAGAAGGGCTTTATGAACAAGGAGTGGGAGAACTACAACTTTGCAAAATTAACCTGAAGAAGATTCGCATAGGTATGAAGGACATCCCTGAGCCACTTGGTGAGGACAGATCAACTTTACTGTGTTTTAGAACCTGAACAAGTCATTATCTTGAAGAAGTTTAGACTAAAAGTAAGAGAGACTAAACATGACAGTGGTACCATGAGAACATTTGGACTCTGGTTATTCCATAAGCTGCTTCCATGAAATCTTTATCTACTGTTTCATGTTTAGTTGGATCCAGAACACTGATGGTTCTGCTTCAGTATCTGTTTCTGCTGCGGATGTTGATGTTTAATGTGATCCTTAACGTGTTTCTCCACAGATCCTCCAACCAGTCAGGTCTACACCTCCAACATCGTGGAGCTGGAAGAGAAGAACGTCCTGATCTGTCATGTCTCTGGTTTCTATCCTGCTCCTGTTAACGTCTCCTGGACCAAGAATGGACAGAAGGTGACTGAAGGAACCAGCATCAACGTTCCCTTCCCCAACAAGGACAGCACCTTCACCCAGATCTCCAGGCTGGACTTCATTCCTGAACTAGGAGACGTCTACAGCTGCTCAGTGGAACATCCAGCTCTGGAACAACCACACACCAGGATCTGGGGTGAGGAAACTTCATTTACTTAACCTGACAGAAAGAGCTAAACAAGTGGTAACTGACTGACTCGTGTCTAGGGCTTTTTAGGTTTTATCCAATACCGGTGCCAAACTGGTACTTTTGAAATGGTGCCGGTGTTTAAACGGTGCTTCAAGAATGGAAAACATACACACTTCGTCCAAAAACGGTCTTATTTTTAATTTAGAGTAGGGCTGTCAAACAATTTTAATTTTTTATCTCATTAATCAGAGTGTAGCTGTAAATGAATCACCATTCCTAAATATGACCAAAATAACTACAGTTTTCAGTATAAATAAAAGGAAACCTCTAGATGCAGTTGATCTTTTTAAAAATTAAATATAGGAGAAATCAGTTAAGTTTTTGTTTTAAACTCCACAATCACATTCATAATGTTTATGCGGTCCCATATGAAAATAATAACAAATAGAGGTAGAAGTAACCACAATATATGAATAAACTTAATATTTAGATATCAGCAGTCTGTGTTAGATATCACATAAATCCAATGTAATATATATTTAGTAATCAAATGTCACATTTGATCATTTTCCAAAGGTAAACAGCAGATTCTCCAGTTCAACACAACAGGAAATAAACTTGTTCTTATTGTGAAGATGGACAAAGCTACTTTGCTAATAGTTAGCACTAATTTAAGGCCGAAAACATCACTTAAAGTAAAAGAAATTGTATTTTTAACAGAGCGGTATCTCACTATGAAATGTACTGAAGCTATACAGAGAACCAACACGCATTAATCAACTTAAATATGGAGCATTTAAAATCTGCACCGCGCACACAGCAAACACTGCCACGCACAAACCGAAGCTGATATCCGAAGAAGACGGATAATTCTCACAGAAAACTCACGTCATGTAGGATCACAAACACATGCTGCTGCACAACAATCCAGTTTGGCTGGTTAGGAAGGAGAACTGATGTGTTACAGGCTGATTAATAAATAGGGCGCTGTTCTGGGAATGCGTTTTTTATTGAGTAAAAAGGAGGGGGGGTTAATTCTAGGAGTTAATCGACTCACATTGGTGCGTTAATTTTTACAGCCCAGTTGGTTGCACAAAGATAGCCATGTTTACCTTTTCTGGTGATACAGGGAATCACACCTGGCTGATGGCACGCCCAGAATCCATGGTGTTTGACATCGCCGGGAAAATAAGAACCAAAATAAGGCACCAAAATGTGCACTACTTTACGGTGTGGTTACTACCGTTAATGTCATGATGGCGTGATGACATCGGTACCCATCCCTGATCGTGTCTCTGTTTTCTGTCTCCAGAGGTTGAGCTAGGGAAGTCTCCGCCCAGTGTTGGACCTGCTGTCTTCTGTGGACTTGGTCTGACAGTGGGTCTCCTTGGTGTGGCTGTTGGGACCTTCTTCCTCATTAAAGGGAACGAGCTGATTGGCCGACGCTGATGGCTGTAAGGACCTTCTCTCTGTTGCTGTGCTGGTGACAGAAGGACGTTGTTTTGATGCCAACACCAAATTGTTTTAAGGATCCATCTGGGATCAATATTATTGCTTCTGGTCTCATAGGGTGGTTTATTATGGGCACTATGTTATCTAATCCTGACCCTCTAAAAGATATCTTACCTAAATAATGTTTACCTCTGTCAGACTTACCTTGGTTCTGATTAAATTGCTACAGAAACCATATCTTGATGGACAACGTGACTTCTGACGTTATGTTCTACAGATTTTTCCACTTCTTTTTCAAAAAAACTTAATTATGTTAGTTAAAATAACTTGTTCTTAGACTATTGCCTTTGAGTAAATAGCAATCCTCTGGTACAAAAAGTCTTTGAGTAAACTTGATAATAAATATGTGTAGATTCTCGGTTATCCAGGACATAGTAGTTTTCATAGTTCAAGGTGAAGGCAACTGGACTTTTCTTGTCTTGAAGGTGTTTCTCCTTTCATTTGAATGAGTCTTTTCTTTAAAAAAAGACATCAAGTTTCCTTAATTTTTAACTCTTAAGACCATTTACAATATTGTAGGACTTTTAAGAAGTTAATTTATTTATTTAACAATTCATACAAAGTTTACATGTTTTTTTTAAAGATCCATTAGGTCTTGTGGTAGGTTTGGAGAACGTTTGAAGCTAAAGCTTTAGAGGGAAACAAAAGGTAAAGTATGAATGCCTGTAATTCCTTAAAGACAGTCAGGCTAAACCAGGCCAAATATGAAGAGAGAAAACTGTACTTAAGGTTCAAGCCATACTTTATGTGGAAATACATGTGTAGATGTGAAGCCAAATATGGGAAATGGTGTGCATGCTATATACTTTTCTATAGCACCACTTCACAATCCCTCATACTGAGCAAGCATGTGGCGACAATGGAGAGGAAAAACTCCCGTTCAACATGAAGAAACCTCCAGCAGAACCAGAACCAGAACCTGGATCAGTACAAGCGGTCGTCTGCCACGACCATCTAGGGGTCTGAGAATACAGAGAAGAGACACAGAAAGAACTGATGGAAGATTATTTTCTATGTTAAAGAAAGTAAAAAGTTGATAACATGGAGGATTTTGTACAATTTTACATTTGTCTTTATATCCTTAACTGGTTTTGTGCAGATCTAATGTACATGTTTGAAATAAAAATCTTCCTTTCCTCAACAAAGTCAATAGAGTCTTTCACTAGAGCATTCTCACACCAGCATTGTGAAGGTGACCAACTCATATGTACACAATGTATTATTATGCAGTCTCTTCAACTTAACTTTAATAGTAGTTTTAATTTGCATAAGCAATTACAGAGATTCCAAAAATTGGTTTTCACTTTTCTTAAATAACAGAAGAAAAACAAGAACATAAATATTTTTGACATATTGTTGCACAGGGGGAAATTCAGTTCTAACAGCAGCAAAGTGGCAGGAAATACAAAAACTCAAAAGTAGGAAGGTATACAAAAACAAAATTTCATAGTTAAGAATAATATATATGTATATTAATTATGGTAACAATTACAAAAATCAGAGTACTGTGCAGTTATTAAAAATAAAAATAAATTTGTATACCCAGATTGGAACACGCAACAGAGAAGAATACTTAAAAATATTTAAATTATTTAAATATTTAGAAAGGTGTACAGCATTACACGTGTACTTCTGCATTAATAAAGTAAATGTGTTATTTTTGAGAGTTAGCAGAATATAAACAAAGAGCAGAAAGTGAGAGTTAGTTAAAGTGAATTCATGTAAATTCAATTCAGTTTATTTATATAGCGCCATTTCACAACAGATGTCATCTCAAGGCACTTTACAAAAAGAGTTATTACAATACAATGTTTAATGTAGAAATTACAGAACCACAGAAGATTGCGTCGTGGAATTCTCAGCAATCCCTCATACTGAGCAAGCATGCAGCAACAGTGGGAAGGAAAAACTCCCTTTTAACAGGAAGAAACCTCCGGCAGAACCAGGCTCAGCACAAGCGGTTATCTGCCGCGACCGTCTGTGGCTTGGAGAATACATAACAGAGACACAGAAAGAGCAATAGAACTGATGCAGAAGTTTGTTGCAGGACGTGGAGAATTTTCCGTCACTGCAATGCCATCTTAGTCAGGGTCGTCAAGCAGGGCTAATCCGGAGCACCTACTATAATAGAAAACAGGTTAGTGCTTGAATTGACAGCACATCATGCAGTTGGGTAACTCTGTCCATCAGTGATGGTATTCTGGCCTCAGTCCTTCTGTCTACCACCTCCTGCACTGGATCCAGGGGGCATCCTAGAAAAGACGTGGGACTGTTAAAAATGTGAGATCTGTTTTAGTCATCCTGTGCCAGGTTAATCTGCCAGGAAACAAATGGCACACCAGTCATGTGACTGGTTGTTCTGCTTTTTTTTAAGAGTCTTTCTGGTTTATCAAGTACCATTCCATTCCAACTGAGTCTGTGT
>JAPXFQ010001163.1:17500-60206 GCA_028564705.1 Apricaphanius iberus
CAGATTTCACCTTTGGGGGGCGACACAGCAGTACACAGAGGATCGAGGAGGAGAAACCAAGTTCAAATGTTGACAATTCAAAAGAGTCATAAACCCCATGTAAGGTGAATATTAGAGTTAAAAACTGTCAGCAAGCCCCCATCATGGCCCGTCAATTATAGCAGCATTCAGGCAAATACATCCTTTGGGAAGAAGTTTGGCGATAGGCGCTAACTCACCTGGAACGGTCCATGACTGGGGAATGCAAAGCAGGTCCAGCGAATGATCCGCGATCAAATCCTTGACAATGAAAGCTTTGTTGCAAATGGAGCGGGTGTTGATCAAAGCGCACCGCAGAGGTACTAGCGGTCTGGACGGACGATCCTATGGAAGGGAGTAAATGGAGCGCCATCGAGGGCCAGTCATCTGACAGAAATCTGAACTCTTGCAAGGCGGTTCATGCTGGATCGAAGACGAGTCAGGCGGCCACCAGGGGAGCCCTCCCAGTGGAGACTGTCCATAAAGGGACAGGAACGGAAGGACGTTGGAGTCAAAGCGCTATGTGAGGATTAGAGCAGCCACCAAAGGAATAGCTCACTGACTGGTGAAGCTCCAAAAGGGTTAGTCTGTCATAAGTTGTGAGTGTGGATCCCAGGGAGACTGCATACAGAGAAGGATGAGGATTAACATGAGACCAGAGACCCGTGGACGGCCTGCTGAACACACTGGCTGCAGTGTGATTTTCTAGAGATGTCTAGAAACAGACAAACAAGGTTATGTTGGTTAGTGTTGTTAATGTTAACCAGAAATAACATCAAATTCTTTGTGTTTTTCCAGACAGTCTTGTCCATTCAGTGTTCCGCTGCCTGTTTAACTCCACTGACCTGAAAGACACCCAGTACATCTACTCCTACATCTACAACAAAGTGGAGTTTTTGAGATTCGACAGCAACGTTGGGCTCTATGTTGGATACAACAAGTTCGGTTTAAGACAAGCTCATAACTTGAACAATAATCCTGTGGCTCTGAGCAGGAGGCGAGCTCAGAGGGAGGTTTTCTGTCAACACAACTCTGGGGTCTGGTACAGAAATATTTTGAATAAATCAGGTGAGTTTCCTGTATCTGTAACTTCACACACATCATGGCTGATGCCTCAAAAGATACTAAACAGTTCTCATGTATCTATGTGCCGACTGGGACATCAGTGACAGACTTCAATGCCCATGTAGGAAACAACTGTGTTACCTACTGGAGAGTGATTAAGAAAAACTACATCCTAAGGCCCAAGGCTTAGAATATTGATAATAAACACCATGTTCAAAGATAAGGAGGTTAATAAGAGTACTTGGTAGGGATGGGCAGTATACCGAAATTTCAGTTTGCCTGTGTCTGTAAATTCTACAAAAAAAAAAGGAAATTATGTGTTTTTACTAACAGTCACTTCCTCACCTGGTCTGTGTGATTACTAAAGCCTGATTAATAACATTATCTCTCTGTTGGAAAGGATGGATGCAGCGCCATTATCAGTCGATCACCTGCACAACGACGCACGGTGTAGAGCCCGTCAATGGAGAGCGTCTGCCTCTGATTGGTCAGTTTCGGTAACAGCCAGAGATCGCTTCACCAGCAGGGGGCGCTATAGTCGCTGTAATCAGTAGTTAATGCAGCGTTTGGCCACTACATGCTTTATAATGAAAGGATAATTTATCTAATCTGTTCCTTTGGTGATTTTGAACACAATGAGGTTGTAGAGAAACAACAAAACGGCTGCTGTGTTTGTTTCCATGTGCTTCTAGAGGATTCTATGAGCTTCTAGTAAAAAGCTTTACAGCTTAATCAGAACTTAGAGTTAACCAGAAACCACACTGCCACAGTAGGCAGACCCACCATAAGGACTTAGCACCCCCTGCTGTCCTGCTGGGGAATTGCTTTGCAACACTGACTGAAACGCAGAATTATGAATAAAATATGCAAACTTGCTGACAAAGCAGTATAATTGAGACTTAACCGGTTCATACCGACGAATCGTTTAGTCTTGTGGCATGGTAGGTTTCTGGACAGATTCTTTAAAGACAAGGGTTGTGAGGATGAGCTGGAAACATCTGGTGAAGAAACCTAGTCGCGTTACTGTTCACTCCTTTAGGAGCGATTCTATCAATTTTCAGGAGAGGTTGTGGCATCAAATTAGAATGGACGTCTATTGCAGATGTGTTTTCCATAAACTGTGGCCTGATGGTTGCTGGTTCTCTGGTGGAAAAAGCAGATCAGTGGTGATGGAAGCAATCATGATGGAGACGTTTTTAGGGCTTGGTTTTTCCTCTGTTTCCAGAATCTGTTGGTCTCTGCCAGGGCTGTCCTTGACTCATAAACTTTCTTTTGGTCTTTAGGGACATGGTTTCAAGGTGAAGAAGTAGTTTGGGACCCTTAGGATCTAACCCAGGCCCGGCCCTAAACAATTAGGTGCCCCTTTGCATTACAGTACAGTACTTGCACTACTAGTGTACATATACTCACAAGAAACTTTATAGCTTTGTTTTAGACATTCTTTTATTTAAATAAAACAATTGCACATTCAAAATACTAATACTAATAATAATAATTAAAGAAACAAATAAAAAATGAACTCAACATATGAAATACAATATAGATAGCTTACATAAAGTATTACATTTAAATACCCCTGAAATGAAAAGTGTAAACAACTGACATTAACTCAAATAGACATTAGTATCTTGTCTATCTATCTATCTATCTATCTATCTATCTATCTATCTATCTATCTATCTATCTATCTATCTATTAGTATCTTTAAAGGAGACATATTATGACTATTTTTCCATAACTTAAAGTAGGTCTAAGAGTTCCAGAAAACATGTTTCTGAAGTTGTTTTCTGGAAATAACTTGTAGGAAACAATAGTTACCAACCTGTATTTCTCTCTGTTTCAGCCCCTTGCAGATTGTGCTGGTTTCTGCTGATCATTACATATTAATGAGCTGCTGTTAACTTGGCCACGCCCACCACTCACATAATGACTGTTACCACTATGTGTGAAAGTTATGGACATGGCTGCTGCTGCAGTTCAACCATAAACACAAAAAAATTCAATCATGAAATAAAAAGAATAAAAACAATGTAGGTTAACCTACATGTTTGAACCAGAATCTGCTCCCGTAGGAGGAGATTCTCATGAGAACCAGATACTCAGAGAATTCAGCAAGATAATTCTGAATGGTTATTGAAGAAATGACTTCAAGTTAAAAGAATAGATTTAACTGCTTACCTGGCGCTCTGATATCTTCCTGAGACGCCGACTCTAAAGCCTTCCAGCTCCATCAGCTGACTCCAGCTCTGTAGCACCGCAGAGACCCCGCTCTTTGAGCTCCATGCGTCCTCAGCGTTCCCTGAGCTTACCGCCAGCATCTTATCATAAAAAATAAAACCAAACCAACCGTTGTCACGTTTTTCCTCCTCTTCTTTTCTTTTCTTCCTCCCCTGGGCACCAGATCATTTGGGACGCTTTGGCATATTAACAATAAAAACGAAAACCGGATAGCGGGTAAAAGACGCCTGATTGGTGGAGGTGGTGGTTTCCCATCCTGCTTTGTGGCATGTTTGGTTCAGCACCGTGAGCTAAGTGTATGTGTAATCCCTTCAAATCCCCACTGGTCGTATTAAAGCAGTACTGCACAATCAGAGTCAATGCCATGGAAAGCTGTATACTGTAAGCTGTGAATCCTACCTGTGATACACTTGTTGTGGTACCAAGTCAATAATAGCGGGACATTTATAAGGTGTCTCTAGCGCCCCCTGGGTATGCGGCGCCCTTAGCGTTTGTCTATACTGCCTATGCCTTGGGCCGGCCCTGATTTAACCCTTGATTTGCAGACGGTGTAGTTCTGTGGGCTTCTTCAGGCTTGGACCCCCAGCATGCACTGGGGCACGTTGTCAGCTCTTCTAAATCTGAGCCCATGCTTCTTGATCAGAAAACGTTGGATCGCCCCGTTTGGAATGGGGGTCACTCTCTGCCTCAAGCTGAGAACTTAAAATATGTTGGTGTAGTTCAAGCATGATGGTAGGATGAACTGAAGATGGCAGACAATTTTATCTTCCTCTAGATCACACGTGTCAAAGTCAAGGACCGGGGGCCAAATCCGGCCCTCCATAGCCTTTTATATGGCCCTCTAAACTCTAGAGAACACTATAGACAGAAAATGTAAGTTCTTCTTTTGTGCACCGCAGTACAAGATTGTTAGTAAAATAAAATCACTGTTTATTTAAACAGTCCTTTATCTAAATCATTATGTAAAGTTCCTAAGGATAAATTTAATTTTAAGACGTACTTTTGTAATGCAGAGGCTGATTTTAATGGTTTGTTTTATCAATACTTTCTGCTACAACCGGCCCTTTAAGGATATTCATCAGCTTGATGTGAGTTTGACACTAGATGGTGGCTGGATTCAAGCTTAGAGCAGATGGAGTCAGTTGATAATAAAAATCCAGGTTTCTATGTCTTCATTGTGTTTGCATTGAAGACTCTCAGGTATAAAACCATTTATTTCTGTCCTACATCTGAGTCAGATTAATAAACATTCTATTATCATTGGGTCTCAGAACTCCTTGATTATAAAGGATAAATACAGCCAAGCTTGGAATGAACAGAGACGATCCTTACATATGATATAATTCCAGTAATGATAGTAGTAATTGTCCAGGACTATGGACAATGATGCTGTTTTCTGATAACTCATAATATTTCATTTAACTGTAGCAGTGAATCTGTTATCAGTTATTATTTTTATGTGTAAATAATAAACACACCAGATCATCACTCTATCGTTCCAGTGAAGCCGTCCGTTGTTCTGAGGACTATGATGCCCCCTACTGGTGGTCATCCTGCTATGTTAACCTGCAGCGCGTACGGATTCTACCCCAGACAAATCAAAGTGGCCTGGCTCAGAGACGGACAGGAAGCCACCTCTGATGTCACTTCCACCGAGGAGCTGCCAGGTGGTGATTGGCTCTATCAGATCCACTCTCACTTGGAGTACACACCCAGGTGAGTCCAGCTTCGGTTCAGACAAACTTCAGCCTCCTGAAACATTTTTATCCAGAGCAAATAAGTGGTAAGGCATTCATTCATAGATCAGGGGTCTCATTTATAAATAAACTTTGCATAGATTCCTCACTAAAACCACGATAGAACAAAAAGTTCACCTAATCATAGTAAGTTTCTGATTTATCTAACTATGGGTACAAACAGCTGCACACAGTCTCCACTCTAAATCCCACTCTGCGTAGTATGTGATCATATCCCGCCTCCCAAACACCCACTTTCTGCCATAAATGGCCAATGCAAAGTGTCTAGTGAAGGTTTTGCATGGAGTTAAGCCAACTAAGATGGGGTGTGTCACCATGTCAACCAAGAGGTGGAGAAAGAGCAAAGTAGAGGCACAGAAAACGGTTTTATTCCCATCGTTTATTGATAATGAGCTTTACTCAGCGAAAAGGCGACCAAAGTGCTTCACATTAGATGACAAGAATGTAGTTGGCAATAAGAAAATGTGGAACATGACAACAAGAGTAAAAAGATTAAAGGGGAAAAAAATAGCAGGATAAGCAATAAAACAAATAATAACAAATATAAAGTTTGAATTACATGATTACTTTTTGTACCTAATGTGACTCTCTGAAATAAAAATAATCTTATAGCTCCAGTAATAAGACTTTACTGACATTATGCTATGGATTAAAGACAGATCATTTTACTTATTGTCACAAAAACCCTGAAGGTCTTTCATCCATACACGGTTTCCAACAAAAAGCACTTTTGCTCCCCATCCAGGTAGCTGTTATCCAGAATGACAGCGTGACTATTCTATCATCATCGGCCAATCAGAATGTGTCAACGTTTATATCAGTATTTCCTGTCTGAGATGTCCTCTGGAGGAAGACGGAGTGTCTTCTGCTGCCTTAGGTGTCTGTGATGGACCAGTGGTCATAATGATCTGCCTAAACCACAGCAGTCAGTCCTGAGAGGAGACACAGTGATGCACAGCAGGACAACTGCTAGCATGAAAAACAATATTATTTGTCTTAAACTCAGCTAATAGATGGATGGAGACTGGACTGAAATGGCATCAATAACGCAGGAAATGCCTTCATGGTCGCCGTATTTGGTTTGTCCGAGATTACATTGACTGGACCTTCTGATCACATGCTGAGTTATTAAACACCATAAATAGGTTCTGATCCACGTTTCAAGGATTCTAAGGAAGCTCAGTTAAATTTCAATGTGGTTCTTTAGGTCTGGAGAGAAGATCTCCTGCAGGGTGGAACACATCAGCCTGAAGGATCCTCTGATCACTGACTGGGGTAAGAAGAACCTGGATCATCTGTATAGATGTATGACTCTACACAACAGGGAAACTAAGAATGAAAAACGATCTTCTTTGATCAGATATTCACACCAGATGTCAGCAGCAAATCAATTAATGACCTCTTGGTGTTCTATTCTATTTTATTCTATTCTATTTTATTCTATTCTATTTTATTCTATTCTATTTTATTCTATTCTATTTTATTCTATTCTATTTTATTCTATTCTATTTTATTCTATTCTATTTTATTCTATTCTATTCTATTCTATTTTATTCTATTCTATTTTATTCTATTCTATTTTATTCTATTCTATTTTATTCTATTCTATTTTATTCTATTCTATTCTATTCTATTCTATTTTATTCTATTCTATTTTATTCTATTGTATTTTATTCTATTCTATTTTATTCTATTCTAGTCCAAAAGAGCTGGAATGACACTAGGAACAAGGAGATAACACCTTGAGAAAAGCATGAAACTTAGGAATATATTTCTTGGTACTTGAAGAACTTTAATAGAGATCCACTCTGTGTAGAAGAATTGGACTAAATTATTCCATAAAGTACTTTTAGATCTTGAAGGTTCTGGGCTTCATCTCTACAATCTCAGACCTTTTTGGTTTTCTGCACCCGTCTGACTTCCCTCTGTCTTTCAGCCTGTATGTCCCACCAGTCTCTGTCTCACCTGTTTCTGTCCCACCTGTTTCTGTCCCACCTCTCTCACCTGTCCCTGTCCCACCTAGTTCTGTTCCTGTCTCACCTGTCCCACCTGTCCCTGTCTCACCTGTTTCTGTCCCTGTCTCACCTGTCCCACCTGTCTCACCTGTCCCACCTGTCTCTGTCCTCAGATCCGTCCCTTCCAGAGTCAGACAAAAGCAAATTGGCCATCGGAGCTTCAGGACTGATCCTGGGTCTGGTTCTGTCTCTGGCTGGATTCATCTACTACAAGAGGAAGATGAAAGGTCAGAACCTGTTAGAACTATTGTAGAACTGGGTCAGAACCAGGTAGAACCTGTTAGAACCTGTTAGAACCTGTTAGAACTATTGTAGAACTGGGTCAGAACCAGGTTAGAACCTGTTAGAACCTGTTAGAACCTGTTAGAACTATTGTAGAACTACTGTAGAACCTGTACAGAACGTTTAGCTGTCTATTATTTGTTAATCTGCTTTGCATTTTATTTTGATTCCATCTTGTCATTATTTTACACTTGATGATTTAAAACATTATCAGTCTCAACATTTTTATTATTTTTTTACTATTTAATCTCATTATCTACTGTTTATTTTATATTTTAAGTTATTTTAATCTTCATCGTCTGCATCGTGGGTGGTGGTCGGCTGTGGCAGCCTGGGTGGAGGTGGGGGTACCAGCCCCCCCTCCTCTGGGCGCCCTGGGTCGGAGCCTTGGCTGCTGCTGTTGATCTGCTGCTGATGCAGATGGATCCATGATGTCATTTCCTGGCTCATCTGTACTCAGCCCACTGTTTTTGTAGCTTTTAGTGTGTGTGGCTGATGAGTTGTGAGGGGGGTATAGTTATGATGATTATTTTATTTTTGGTTTTGAAGGGGGGGTTGGGGGGGGTCATTTAAATCTGTAAAGCACTTTGAAAAACTCTGGTTTGTAAAGCTCTCTATAAATAAAGTTTGATTTGATTTTTGATAACTTTTGTAGAACCATCATAGGATTGATTAGAACCACCTTAGCACCAGATTGGAACAATGTGAAGCAGATTAAAACCAGGTTCGATCCATTTATTTATTTGAAAATATAAAAATACATCTGCCTCTTTACAGAGTTAAGGTTTATTAAAAAACTGTATGTTGTTTACCTCGCCATTAATCTGGTTGATATAAATCTAGAGTTACTTTACGTTTAATTAACAACTATTCAAAAAAAAAAAAAACTTAAGTAGTCTTTTACACATTTTAAACCGAATAAATAAAACATGAAAATTCAGATAATCTAAACCAGCTTAACCAAGCCGGAGCCCTACCAGTTCTAGATGTGTCTCTGCTCCAACACAACTGATTCAAATGGTCCATCTCCTCATCAGCATGGCAAAGTTCTGCAGAGGTTCTGCTAACGACCCATCATTTGATTCTGATGTGTTGAACCAGGGAAAGAACTAAAACTTGCAGGATTCTGGCCCTCGAGGCATGGAGGTGGGGATCCCTGATCTAAATCAAGGAAACTAATGTGAATGAATTAAAACTAATCAGGATTTTACCCTGCAACACATCTATTCCCCCATGAGAAAGGATAATAATTCCTCATCTGTTTGCTTCACTGAACCCGTCCTGTCCCCATCCATCACTGACTCTGTTCTCCTCTGTCTCTGTTCCTGTTCAGACCTGCTCCTCGTCCCGACCTATGAAATCAGATCCTGATCCTCCTCCACCCCTGCTACCTGGAGCTGAAGGTTCTGACCCAATCATTCTGCACCATGAAACCAGATTAAACACTAATATCTGCTTCTCAGCAGGATGTGCTGCTCTACTGGCTGGTTATAGGTTCACTCTTCTTTTATTCATCCTCTGGGTTTTTATGAGTGTTTACATGAACAATTTAACCATGGTTTATTATTATCTGATAAAGTCATTATATAAGTCAATGAAGGACAATGTGAACAGACGTAGTATTCTCCATAATGGAAAAAATGTGTATAAAGTGAGGTTTCTGTATTTTCTACAGTGATTATAGTTATAGATGACCGTCTGTAATCACACCTGGTTCTGTTCATTATGGGTTCTTTGGGTTTTTATTCCGGTTTCTTTGACAATAAATGTGTCCCTAAATCATCTCATGTTTCCTGTGTTACCATGGTGATAACATCAGCAGCACGTTACAGGGAAACCTGAGGTTAAATGAATAAAACAACAAATCTGTTTTATGTATTCAGTTAAACTACAGGATGAACTACAGGAAGGAAAAGCTTTCCAGGTAAGGTCACCTGAGAGAGGCTGCAGGTTGTGAGGCGGTACCAGTACAGGTGTTCTGATTTAAACTGTGTTGCCCCTCCCTCCACTGTTGCCTACTGGTTGCTGATGGATGCCACCTGTGGTACTCTTCGTTGATGACATGTCTCCAACCCCTATCACAAGCTTTGGGTATTAATATATAAAGTCCTGACAGAATCAGAATCAGAATCAGCTTTAATGGCCAAGTATGACACATACAAGGAATTTGACTCCGGCAACTTTTCTCTCCAGTACAGAACTTAAATAAGTGAAATTAAAAACGGAAATAAAAATAAATACAAATAAATAATAAAGGATAATATATACACCAAACCAGGGTTATTGTACAGTGAGTATATACAGCAGTGCAGAGTTATAGTTTATTGTTCATGTGAATGGACTCAGACTCTGTGACTATTCAGAGTTCATCAGAGCGACAGCCTGGGGGAAGAAACTGTTCTTGTGTCGGGTGGTTTTGGCGTACAACGCTCTGTAACGCCGGCCTGAGGGGAGGAGCCTAAACAGATTGTGGCCAGGGTGTGAGGGGTCAGAGGTGATTTTCCTGGCCCGCTTCCTGACCCTGGCCCGGAATAGGTCCTGAATGGAGGGAAGATCGGTTCCTATGATCCTCTCTGAGGACCTGACTGTTCTCTGCAGTCTGTCCTTGTCTTGCCTGGTGGCGGATCAGAACCAGACAGAGATGGATGAGGTCAGGACAGACTGGACTATTGCTGTGTAGAAGATGATCAGCAGCTCCTGGGGCAGGTTGAACTTTCTGAGCTGACGCAGAAAGTACAGCCTTTGCTGGGCCTTTTTCCTTATTATGTTGATGTGTGAGGTCCACTTCAGGTCCCGTGTGATGGTGGATCCTAGGAACCTGAAAGACTCCACTGTGGGGACTGGCCTGTTGGTGATTATGAGAGGAGATGTTGAAGGGGGTCTCTTCCTGAAGTCGACTGTCATCTCCACAGTTTTGAGCGGGTTTAGCTCCAGGTGGTTCTGACTGCACCAGAGGACCAGATGTTCCACCTCCCTTCTGTATGCAGACTCGTCGCCGTCACGGATGAGTCCAATGACGGTGGTGTCATCTGCAAACTTCAGGAGTTTCACAGAAGGGTCTCTTGACGTGCAATCAGTGGTGTAAAGGGAGAAAAGCAGTGGGGAGAGAACACATCCCTGGGGGGCGCCGATGCTGAGGGACCGGGTGCTGGATATGAAGTTACCCAGTTTCACCTGCTGCCTCCTGTCAGTCAGGAAACTGGTAATCCACTGACAGGTGGAGGGAGGCACGGTGAGCTGGGACAGTTTTTGGTGGAGGAGCTCTGGGACAATGGTGTTAAACGCAGAGCTGAAGTCCACAAACAGGACCCGAGCGTAGGTACCTGCAGAGTCTAGATGGTGCAGGATGTAGTGGAGAGCCATGTTGACGGCATCATCCACTGACCTGTTTGCTCTATAGGCGAACTGCAGGGGGTCTAGCAGGGGATCTGTGATTTCCTTCAGGTGGGACAGCACCAGTCGCTCAAAGGATTTCATGACCACAGATGTCAGGGCGACTGGTCTGTAGTCATTTAATCCTGTGACAGGGGACTTCTTGGGAACCGGTATGATGGTGGAGCGTTTGAGGCAGGAGGGGACCTCACACAGCTCCAGGGAGTTATTGAAGATCTGAGTGAAGATGGGAGCCAGCTGGTCAGCACAGACTTTCAGACAGGACGGAGACACTCCATCAGGACCTGTGGCCTTCTTAATCCTCTGTCTCTGAAATAGTTGGCGCACATCCTGTTCACAGATCGTCAGCGCAGGCAGGGGGTCAGGTATGGGGATGGTTTGGGGTGATGCTAGGCCTTTTGTGATGGAGATGGTGGAGGAGGTGGAAGGTGTGAAAGTTGTTTCAAACCTGGAGAAAAAGTCATTGAGGTCCTCAGCCAGGCGGGGGCTCCCCACAGGGTGGGGGTACTGAGTACCTGACTTGTCTCCTGACCTGTTTCCTGACCTTTCCCCCCCTTCCTGACTCCTCTGATGGGATCTCCATCTTCCACTCCTGCTTCATGTATCTGGATGTCAATCACAGCCTCACAAAGCTGGACTTGTTCCACCTCATCGCCCCTCTCTGTTGCAGACCTAGATTGTTGACCAGACTGTTGACCATTAGTGTTAGTGATTCTTCACTGATGAATCCTAATCATTTTAGCAGTGATTGTAAAACTGCTCGATAGAACTTCCTCACTCCTGCTTTCCTTCTCTATATAGTCCTATGGGTGAAACAATCCCTGGTAAACAGATACTTTCCTTCTTCTCTCTAACACTCCAAGTATTCCTGTCTAATAAAGTCTGACTCTGTGAAGAGGAAAGCAGGGACACAACCTCTGCCAGGTAAACCATTCCTTCATGTTTGTGCTGCCAGTGATCCTGTTGCTTCCCCACAGTCTGACCTAAAAGTTGCCTCTAGGAATTAGCCCCATGACTGCTGTTGTAACAATACTTGTTGAACTGCCCAACGTAGATGCAATTTGTCTGTTTTACATAAAAAGCAATAGTCATGAATAATAACTTAATATTAACACGGCTATTAATTAGATTCAATGAATTATTTTATTAATTAAACCTAAGAGGGCACCACTCCTAGAAATCCATGAGAACGTTAACATAAGCCAGACAAATTCTGTCTCTTTTCTAAAGGGCAAACTCAGAAGCAGTAACAATAATGCCACACCTGCTGAATAAAACATGGGACCTTCTTTTTAAAATATAACAGGGTTTATTAACATAGTGTTTAATCTTACAGCCGAACACTGTGACAATATCCCATCTATTCTAAAACATGCAGTCTACAAACTATTAGAAAGGGAATAATGTGTGCAACCAAACAACAACCAACACTAACAGAATTTGGGAAAACAGCTTCAGAGCATCAGTAGGCTGTGTGTGTGTGTGTGTGTGTGTGTGTGTGTGTGTGTGTGTGTGTGTGTGTGTGTGTATTGGAGAGAGTCTGCAGGGATTGATGTGGAGTCAAGACACAGCGTCAACAGTATTCAACCTTAGAAAGACATGCAACCACATAATACCAATAAAAGGAAAGAAAATTAGGAGATATGGTAAATGGACTGAACTTATATAGCGCTTTTCTAGTCTTACTGACCACTTAAAGCGCTTTACATTGAAGCCACATTCACCCATTCACGCTCACATTCATACACTGATAGCCAACATGGCTCGGTAGGACAATGTAAAATTTGGGGGTTAAGTGCCTTGCCCAGGGGCACATCGACATGTGACTGGAGGAAGCTGGAATCGAACCTACGACTAGTTTGAGCTGTTTTATGCTTGTTTTGCAAGCCAACTACTCTACCACTGAGCCACAGTCGCCCACAAGATATAACCCTGCTTTAGAAAGAACTAGTGAAAACATAAACAGTTTGAGCATAAAACAGCTCAAACTAGCGTGCGGCGACACAACAAACAATGAGCAAACAGTGGTTTAACAACTTACAGAAAGATCAATTAAACCATTTAACACAAGTCTAAACTTGTGTTTTACAAACCTCCTACAGAGGCCTACACCATACCCAGAGAAACTAAATTTATTCTACCGGTGATGACTTCGTCCACGCTGCCAGTCCAAGGCGAACGATGAAGAGAGAGGGAGGAACAATCCAAAAAGGCAAAGTCTGTGGAGGAACAGTAGTGAAAAGCTGATTTTAAAAGAACGCGTTCAGATGCAGGCAGCGACTTTAGTCGATCTTGTCTTTAGAGAGCTATATTTGTATAGCTGAGGTGCCAAGCAGACCTCCTGGGTGAAGAAATGGGAGGTCAGGTAGCTGGGTAAAATAATGCTGTGGAGGTTTAGGGAAGTGATCCTGTCCTGGCCTGCAGGTTGGAACCAGAGGGGTGGCTTTGCTCGCAAAGATTTGAGTGTCCCCGTCACCCAATATGCATGAAAAGACAATGGCTACTTTAAGCACAGTACTTTTACGAACTCTGCCTGTGATTACCGACCAAAGACCAATGGGAATACACTGAGGGCAGTGTATCATCACTGCTTACAGACCAATGAGAATGAGTTGTGGGTGTGCAAAAGGATGCTGGAGACGGCAAATACTTTATGAAAAATGAATCCCAACACTGCTCTCACATTCATAAAATAATGGTCAATGAGACCTTTTAACCCTTTGGTGGAAACAGAATGTAACGCTGATCAAGACTGCATACTAACCGGCCTTTTAATCGGCAGATGCAATGATGGAAATCAGAAGAGGATCGGCTCTAAAATCAGTAAGGTGTTTGGATAAAAAGCTGAACAGAAAACAAATGGGTTGTGATTCAAATTGTGTATTAAAGTTTTTTACAAGAGGAAAAAAACACACAGGGTTAGAATATATTTACAAAACAGTGTATGGAGATATGTAAGGACAAAATGAAAAGGGGGGGAAAATCCAAAGTCTTCCGTGTCACACTCAGTTCTAAGTCTCAGAGAGTTTAGTCCCAAAGTTTCTTGTCCTTGTAAACTCAGGTTCATTAAACCATTTTTCCAATTCAGGTTTTCTCTTAAAGGTAGCTCGCCATCCACGGTGAAAATCCTCTAAGGAAAAAAAACTGGAGGAAATAAAAAAAAATACAAACAAAAAAACTGACCGGAGAGTAGAGATACACAAAAACACGCTGACAGAAGTCAGGTAAAAAGAAAGGGAATCAATATTCCAAAAGTAAAAAAACAACACTTCTCTTTGAAATGCAGCACATGGTTTGCCTAACTTCCTCCTTTTTTGAGTTGAGCATCAGAAATGGCAGACAAAACTCACAACCAGGTAAGTATGAATAGTTATTTTCCAGATAGAAACAGAGCTGGAAACCAGAGCAGCAAATACTGAATACTGGGAATTCAGAGCTTCCACCTGGGCAGAAACAGCTGCTCATTACTGGGTGCTGGTTCTTCTTCTTCTGTAAATTTATTTGGCAGCTTGCATTCTTTGTGCATTACCGCCATCTACAGGACTGAGGTGTAATCACTTAAATAAAAAAATAAAATAGATAAATAAATAATAATAATAATTAAAGTCTGTTTGCTAGTTTTGTATCCTTTAGAAACTTTATCACTGATTTAATTATATACGGTGTTCCAAGTAGACTCAATAGATTTCTCAAAGTTACCCTCTTAAGAGGTTCTCTCTCTTCAGAATACTGCCTATAATTCATAAGTACATGCTTTACGGTTTCTGTTTCTATACAATATGGACATTTTTCTGTATAATGTTTCCCTATCATATATAATCTACTTTTCAAACCTGTGTCCCATCCTTAACCTGGTGAGCCAAGTTTCCTCCTGTCGTTATAGTGAGCTATTCTTTCTACTTGTTACCGTCTGTTGGATACTATATACAGGGAGTGCAGAATTATTAGACAAGTTGTATTTGTGAGGAATAATTTTATTATTGAACAACAATCATGTTCTCAATGAACCCAAAAAACTAATTAATATCAAGGCTGAACGTTTTTGGAAGTTGTTTTAGTTTGTTTTTAGTTTTAACTATTTTAGGGGGATATCTATGTGTGCAGGTGACTATTACTGTGTATAATTATTAGGCAACTTAACAAAAAACAAATATATACCCATTTAAATTTTTTATTTCTACCAGTGAAACCAATATAACATCTCCACATTCACAAATATAAATTTCTGACATTCAAAAACAAAAACAAATCAGCGACCAATATAGCCACCTTTCTTTGCAAGGACACTCAAAAGCCTGCCATCCATGGATCCTGTCAGTGTTTTGATCTGTTCACCATCAACATTGCGTGCAGCGGCAACCACAGCCTCCCAGACACTGTTCAGAGAGGTGTACTGTTTTCCCTCCTTCTAAATCTGGACCACAGGTTCTCAATGGGGTTCAGATCAGGTGAACAAGGAGGCCATGTCATTAGTTTTTCTTCTCTTATACCCTTTCTTGCCGGCCACGCTGTGGAGTACTTGGACGCGTGTGATGGAGCATTGTCCTGCATGAAAATCATGTTTTTCTTGAAGGATGCAGACTTCTTCCTGTACCACTGCTTGAAGAAGGTGTCTTCCAGAAACTGGCAGTAGGACTGGGAGTTGAGCTTGACTCCATCCTCAACCCGAAAAGGCCCCACTAGTTCATCTTTGATGATACCAGCCCAAACCAGTACTCCACCTCCACCTTGCTGGCGTCTGAGTCGGACTGGAGCTCTCTGCCTTTTACCAATCCAGCCACGGGCCCATCCATCTGGCCCATCAAGACTCACTCTCATTTCATCAGTCCATAAAACCTTAAAAAAAATAGTCTTGAGATATTTCTTGGCCCAGTCTTGACGTTTCAGCTTGTGTGTCTTGTTCAGGTGTGGTCATCTTGAGCCTTTCTTACCTTGGCCATGTCTCTGAAGTATTGCACACCTTGTGCTTTTGGGTCTTCCAGTGATGTTGCAGCTCTGAAATATGGCCAAACTGGTGGCAATGGCATCTTGGCAGCTGCACACGCTTGACTTTTCTCAGTTCATGGCCAGTTATTTTGCGCCTTGGTTTTCCGCACGAATCGTGCGCCTGTTGAATATTTTGAATGAAACGCTTGATTGTTCGATGATCACGCTTCAGAAGCTTTGCAATTTTAAGATTGCTGCATCCCTCTGCAAGATATCTCACTATTTTTGACTTTTCTGAGCCTGTCAAGTCATTCTATTGACCCATTTTGCCAAAGGAAAGGAAGTTGCCTAATAATTATGCACACCTGATATAGGTTGTTATTAGATTGTTGTCATTAGACCACACCCCTTCTCATTACAGAGATGCACATCACTTAATATGCTTAATTGGTAGTAGGGTTTCGAGCCTATACAGCTTGGAGTAAGACAACATGCATGAAGAGGATGATGTGGACAAAATACTAATTTGCCTAAAAATTCTGCACTCCTTGTAAATGCCTACCCTTTTCCCCCTTATCCCATTTTTCTTGCCAGAATGTATGGATACCATCTTTAATTATTGCTTTGAATTCTGACTTGCTGAGTGGAACCTGTCCCTCTACTTGTTCTGCACTCAGAGCTTCCTTTGCTAACTTATCTGCCCTCTCATTGTCCTCAATACTTGAGTGTGCTGGAACCCAAGCGAACTGTATACTTATTTTCTATTGACTTCTATTGACATTTATTGTCTTCTGGTGCTGCGTTTATATCTTTACATTCTTTTTTGGTCATATTTTTCAGTCTGTTTAGTTTTCTCTATTCGCAGTTACGTTTTCTTGTCTATTACGTCACAGCATTTGGTTGAACTGCCAAATAAGGTAACGGACTTCCGGGTAACCAATTTCGTGAAGCCGCCATTTTTTCTCCCCCACAGCGATTTTGTATTCCAAGGTCAGTCATGTCGAAGTTACAAGAAAGTAAGTCAAAAAGTTCAGTTATTGGGTGTATTAACCCACACAAATCCCTACATCGACCCCCAGCATCAGAGCCTCTGAGAAGTTCCTGGTTACATTTTATTTTTAATGGAAATATACCGACATCCGTGGGGAAAGTTCTCCTCGTTTGGGCGAATCACAACGAGGACGAGTGCTTCAGCAACCTCGGTCTGTATCAGGAGGGATTTGCCAAAAAGACTTCGTCTGATTGAGGGGTCAGTTCCTTGTCTCCATGGAAACGACGGACAAAGCAAAGCGGTAAGCTTCAAATAACACTAAAATGACAGTAAACTTTATTTTAGACATGAATGTTGTGTGTTGATATGTCGTACGGGCGATTGTTTTGATAGTTGTAGCATTGTACATTCTGCTTCTGTTAGCGATGTGTGCTAGCTTTTAGCTGAGGATATAACTGTACTGCATGCTTTGAATAAAATGATTGGGCTTTTTTTGCCGGTTTTTGTCGTGGGGTACACATGATGTACAGGAATTTAGCGACGATCGCTTCGCAATAAAAAGTTTATCTGCCGGTAGTAATCGAATCGCTGCTATCAGACTACAAAAATGTCCGAACGGGGTGGAGCGGAACGCTCTGTAACCTGGAGGGGGCGGGGCATGAAATGTTTCGCTTACATTTAAAGGGACCGCACGAAAATGAGTTGCTCTAAAGATGCTCCTCAGAACGGTATAAGGAGGGTCTGTGGGGCTACAATAACATGGAATTCAGACCAAACCACTGTGGTTCTACTTTATATAGATGAATGATTTACAAGTGAAAAGGAAGGATTTAAAAGCAGGATATATCTCCTTTAATCATTAATCATTGTCTGCACCTGTGTCCCTTATTGGCTACATCTGTTTCCACTTACCTGTTGTCAGTATGTAAGATCCGGCTAGGGCTTTATTCCCCATTAGATCATTGATATCTTCAGTCCATGTTGTCACGTCATCTTAATAAATCACCACATCTAAACCAGGGTCCCTCCTGGCTAAATCCTGACAGGAGGAGTCCAATCACAGTTCTTCAGACTACTGACCAATCAGAGACCAGAACCTGTATGTCAGACGTCAGGTAGGAACAGCAAAAGCTTCCTCAGTCTGCCTGGTTACTGATGACAACATTTAAACTGTACCATCTGATTGGCTCCTGGATTTATTCTTAGTAACTGACACAGGTAAGTTCAGACAGTACCTGAGGGAGCTGCTGATGAAGATGGAGCTGGTCCTTCTCCTCTGCTTCGTTCTCTGTGTTTCTGCTAATGGTAAAGACCTCACCTGCTGAACCAGTCTACCTTTCTACTGTCACACTGATGACCAGAGATTAAATATGTTTCTGATACTGACTCAATCCTCTGCTCTCTTTCTAGTGCAACATGACCATTTAGATGTCACTGCATGTTCAGATATTGATGGACTCAACACGATAAACCTGGATGAGGAAGAGGTTTGGCACGCTGACTTTGTCCAAGGGAAAGGAGTTGTTACGCTGCCAGACTTCGCCAACCCTCTAGGCTTTGCAGGGTTTTATGAACAAGCTCTCGAATATCAAAAAATCTGCAAAAGTAACCTGAAGATATTTCATCTTAACATGAACGACATCCCTGATGCACTTGGTGAGGACAGATCAACTTTACTGTGTTTTAGAACCTGAACAAGTCATTATGTTGAAGAAGTTTAGACTAAAAGTAAGAGAGACTAAACATGACAGTGGTACCATGAGAACATTTGGACTCTGGTTATTCCATAAGCTGCTTCCATCAAACCTTTATCTACTGTTTCATGTTTAGTTGGATCCAGAACACTGATGGTTCTGCTTCAGTATCTGTTTCTGCTGTGGATGTTGATGTTTAATGTGATCCTTAACGTGTTTCTCCACAGATCCTCCAACCAGTCAGGTCTACACCTCCAACATCGTGGAGCTTGGAGAGAAGAACGTCCTGATCTGTCATGTCTCTGGTTTCTATCCTGCTCCCGTCTGGGTGTCCTGGACCAAAAACGGAGAGAAGGTGACTGAAGGAGCCAACACTACATTTCCCTCCCTCAACAAGGACGACACCTTCAGCCAGATCTCCAGGCTGGACTTCATCCCTCAGCTAGGAGACGTCTACGGCTGCTCAGTGGATCATCGAGCTCTGGAACAACCACAGATAACAACCTGGAGTGAGGAACCTTCATTTATTGAATCTGAACCTGAAAGAAACGCTTGACGAAGCTGTAAACTGACTCATGTCTCTGTTTTCTGTCTCCAGAGGTTGAGGTACAGAAGGAGAAGTATCAGCTAACTGCAGGACCTTCAGTGTTATGTGGACTCGGTGTGGTTGTGGGTCTCCTTGGTGTGGCTGCTGGGACCTTCCTCTTCGTTAAAGGGAACCGACGAAGCTGATGGGTAGAAGAACCTGCTCTGTGTTGCTATGCTGGTGACAAGAGGACATTGCTTTAAACCCAACACTTTGTCTTATACGTCTAGTGTCACATAATGGCTTTTTATGGGCACTATGGTCCGGATCTTTCACTGGAAATGTGACTGAAATAATGTCTAGATGTTCTAGAGCCCATGTTTCTCTGGAATGTTTCACAATTTTACACTCGGTGCGTTTACATGCAGCAAGGGAAAGCCGAATTATTAACCACTAAAGTCAAACCAAACTCAAGCTAGAG
This sequence comes from Apricaphanius iberus, assembly GCA_028564705.1. Lineage (NCBI taxonomy): Eukaryota > Metazoa > Chordata > Actinopteri > Cyprinodontiformes > Aphaniidae > Apricaphanius > Apricaphanius iberus. The sequence continues at coordinate 36,887 of JAPXFQ010001163.1, forward strand.
TAATCAGACTGACCTTTAACCCCAGCTTTAGCCGGGCTTTTCACAGGAAGTGACAACACCACAGAAGCAGGAATAACACCAGAGGTACACAACAACACAGCAGCAACAACGAGTGTAACACAATCCAACTGTACAGTAGTTACTAAATGTTCGCTCAGTGTTAATATCCTGCTTTTACTCACATGTTTACTGTCTATGCGACTTTAGGGCAACCAGAAAAATCTATGGAAAATGGTGCGAGTCGCCACCTAGTGTCAAGGTGGCAAACCTGCAATGAAGGCTTCTGTTCTTCAGCAATGAGTCCGATTTTTATTTTCCCGAAAGCTAGATTGAGATGTGCATGTAAACCTACTGACTGATATATTATTAAAGACAGAGTCAAACTTGGTCTCAGACTGGTAATAATTGTGTTCTGATTCAACTCCAATTAAAACTATATTGTTGGAGATATTGTGGTGTTAAGTTTTATTATTTTTTATGGGGCCAGGTGCAGCAAATGATTTTAGCTGAACTGGAAGTGTGAAAGGGAGAACAGTCTACTCAGGGACTGATTACATAGCAGCCCAAAATATAGATTCTAATGTTGTTAATGGAAGAGTTATAAAGAATAAAGATGTTTATATTTTTACTGGTAAAACTTGCCGACTTAATTCATATTAAGTTCTATTCTCTTTAAAATCTGGACTTTGTGTATTTGTTGTCTCACTTTTAAAGGAAAAATAAAACAGGTCACACTGTCATTGAGACATAGAAAATGGCTGTAAGACTTTATAACCATTTTTTGTTATTTAACATTTATAAGTGTTAGTAAGTCATTAACAAATCATTTGCAAGGTTTGAGATAATGATATACTATTCATTTATAAAGGGCTTGGAAAGATGTTTACAAATGATTAAATAATCATCAACTAAACCTTTACAAATGTTTATTAACACATGATTTAATTATTTATATATTACATATAACTTTCTAAAGTCTTAGTTAGTTATATACCAGAATTTGATGCAACGGCAATTTATAAATGAGTAACTAAACATTGGTAGACAAGTCTCTTTGGTGTCCTGCGTTTTTAGGACCGTGACCTTAAATGCCTACCTTCTGTAAGCTGTTAAGGTCTTAACGTTCATTCCACAGGTGAATGTTAATGAATTGATCTGGTTAATTGAACATGCATGGAAAACATTGTTTAAACCCTTTACAATGAAGATCTGTAAAGGTTATTGTTGAAATACGCAGTCGTGAGAAAGGGACGTTTCTTTTTTTTTTTGCTGAGTATATATTTAGAAAAATAATGTTTTGATTATCATACTTAAAAAAATAATTGTGTATTACAAGCATTTAGAAAAAAACCCAAATCTTTTTAATGGCTTAGAGAAATCGAATTAAAAACATGGGCAATAAATGAACAAATGACCTGCAAAAGGTTACATTTTTCACACTATCAACATGATGTCGCGTTTCATCTCTAAAAATAATTTTATAATGTGTTTAAGATCATTTAAAAATATATTTTTTATCATTAATAAATCAGTTATGAATCTGTGGTGCATCATAATTCTACCTAGAACCGATAACTGTTCCGATTAAACAGTTTTTAAGCTTTTAGGATTTCCAGACTACCTCAGGTTTACAGCTTCTATAAACTCAGCAGCTCGTGTCCTGATGAAGACCAGGAGGAAGGAGCTCATTACACCGGTCTTAGAATCACTGCATTGGCTCCCCGTATGTTTTAGGATCCATTTTAAGGTTCTTTTAATGGTTTTTAAGTGTCTTAATGGTCTTGGGCCTTCTTATCTGTCAGAAATGCTTTTACCATATGAACTTTCACATACGGTAAAAGCATTAAAACTTGTTTACGGTTGCCTTTAACTCTGTGCATGCATGGGAGCTGGGTTTGGGGTTAGGGTGGTTATAACTGTAATCATGTTTTTAATACTAAGGGGAGGGTTGGCAATGTGGTTTGTATGTGGTCATTTTAATATGGAATGCACTTTGAGAAATCGATAGATCTATTAATTAAATATACAGTTAGAATTTGTTTTATGAATGAAGAATTCCTTAAATTCATCAGTACTGAGGGATAGAGGGTATAAACAGTGAGGAAGTAATACTTTGAGCCAGACCATCAATATCTGAAGGGTTAGTGTTGGAATTACTGCCATCCTTTGTGGTATTCTGAGACACGTACGGAAACAAGAATGGAACAGATTCTTTAAAACATCGGTCCAGATGATGCTCAAAGTCACCGAGCATCCTCCATGCTGTCTCTTCTCTGTCTTCTCAGACCCCCAGACGGTCGTGGCAGATGATGCTTGTACTGATCCAGGTTCTGGTTCTGGTTCTGTTGGAGGTTTCTTCCTGTTAAAGGGGAGTTTTTCCTCTCCACTGTCGCTACATGCTTGCTCAGTATGAGGGATTGCTGAGGAATTGCTGTGGTTGGAGTCTGCATGATCCGGGTACAACCTCACATCCATGACTCAGCACAATCTGCTGGGATTCCTTACATAGAAAACTTTTAACTAACTGGAATGTTTGTATGATTGGATAATTGTATAAAATATTTGTTAGATGCCATTTTACTGAATATTATACTTTTTTATATGTATTGTATGTTGTTGTATGTCTATTTGGACGTATGAGTCCGCAATAAAGTTAAACTAAACTAATTTTTTTAGGCACACAAGGCAATTCAAAGTTCTTCACAGTTGCATGAATTAAGAAAACAGATAAACAGAAAAAAAACAACAATAATAATTAGTTACAACAAAAAGCCAGAGTGCAGATAAAATACTTATAATTGTCATAAGCACGGGTAAAAAGAACTGTTTTCAGCCTGGATTTAAACATTGTTAGAGTTGAGGCTTGTCTCACACCCTCATGAAGACTGTTCCAGATTTTAGCTTCCTGAAACTGAAATGCAGCCTCACTGTGTTTATTGTTGACTCTGGGAACCACCAGGAGACCCCTCCCTGAAGTTCTCAGGGCCCGAGATGGTTCCTATGTCTCTAACATGTCAGAGATGTACTTTGGTGCCAAACCATGAAAAGACTTGTACACAAGCAGAGCTGTTTTAAATTCTATTCTCTGAGCGACAGGAAGCCAGTGCAGAGACCGGAGCACTGGACTAATATGGTCGTATTTCCTGGTTCTTGTCAGGACTCCAGCAGCAGCGTTCTGGATGTACTGCAGCTTTCTAACAGCTGGTTTAGAGAGGCCAGTGAGCAGGCTGTTACAGTAGTCTAACCTGCTGGAGACAAATGCATGGATAAGTCTCTCTAAGTCTGGTTTCAACACTATTCCTCTGATCTTAGAAATGTTTCTCAGATGGTAAAAAGTTGTTGATTTTATTGCTTTGATGTGGCTGTTTAAGTTCAGGTCTGAATCCATGATTACCCCTAGATTTCTAACCTGATTTTTTGGTTGAAGACAGAGAGACTCAAGATGACTGATAACATTTTCTCTTTGTGTCTGAGGGCCAAAAACAATGATTTGAACCAGTTTATAGCAGTACCAGAGATTCCCACCCAGTTTTCAACATGTGAAGTAAGATCCCATGGTCCACTGTGTCAAAGGCAGCGTTCAGGTCCAGTAGAACTAAAACTGAGGCTTTGCCTGCGTTGGTGTTCATGCGGATATAATTTGTCACCTTGATCAGAGCAGTCTCAGTGCTGTGGTGGGCCTAAAGCATCAAACACATTGTTAGACAGGAGAAAGTAATTAAGTTTAAATGACTTTTCTTGTGAAGTGCTTTGTGATGACGTCTGTTGGTAATAGCTACTATACAAATTAACTTGAACTGAATTCCCTCCAGTCAGTAACCCAACCAGTAACACCAAATACTGGAGGCCCAGCCTCTGGAATGAGAATCGATTAGACGACGCACTGATTAGTCTGGTCGATCATCAAAGAGGCAAATTGGAAGAGTCTCAAGGTGGGTTAGTGGATAGTGCATCTCTGATGGAAGCTTCTAATGGCAAGTGTAGAGCTGCCAAGAACAGTTGGGAGCGATGATGATGTTGGGCGTTGTGGAGGAGAAAGTCTGGATGTAATGGCAAGAAAGGGCATCAGCCTTCTTCTTCTTTGGTCAGTATGTACTGTGGAAGTTAAACTTCTCGAAGAAAAGTACCCAACAGGCCTGCAGAGTATGCATTTGTTTGGCTCTCTTTAGGTTCTAGACGTCAGTCAGAATCAAGAACAGTTCAGGCGGGCTGCCACTCCTTCTCTCCCCATTTTAATGCCAGCAGGTTTGGGCGGGTTAAAGCCGTGAGAATATACAACATAAACAAGCTGTACGTCTCTCTGGGATTATGGTTCACACTCAGGGCCGCAGTAACAGAATGTTTTCTGTATTTTACCGGTTCTTTAAACGAGAGCGCATCTGACCACACTGACACGGGTGGCGAATAAAAATTCAACCGAGCCGTGTTCCTTTTTTTCGCTCCTCACTGCTCTGATCGCGCATTGTGGAGAGGAGGACGTGTCTCTATGCCAACCAGCTGCTGAGGCGGGGAACAGCGAGCTGGTTGTTGCATCTGTGTTTGCGAGCGCGGCGCAGTTTGGTAACGTCAGGCCGGCAGTAACTAATTACCAGCACAAAATCAATGGCAGTACCGAAGTCCCGCGGTACAGGAGGACGGATTGTCCTGTGCAGGGCGTACCGAACGGTCCGGTACTTTACCCTGTCTAGTCCAAAGTCATATCATGTAGGCGTCCATGTGTTTGGACTCAGCGATGGAGAGCAGGTATGGTCGACCATGGGAGGATGTGGTTTCTGGTAAGAGGTTAATGGAGCGGTTGTAGTCTTGGTAAGGTGGTGGTTGAATAGATTTAGTAGTTAGTAAGTGTTTAGTTCAATAAAACCAAGGGAAGTTATGTTTTGTCATATTTTCTACTCTTTGGCTGGTTTTTGAAGCATATTTTGGTCATTTTTTATCCATATAGTTATTATTCATTCCTGCCCCCCGCCATGACTCAACACTTTGGGAACCATTGATGTATAGTTTATTTTTCGATCTCCACTCTCAGCTGGTTTTATTTGGCTACCAGAGGATCTATGGCTCCTACCGCTGATGAACAGTCCCCCCCCCCCCACTGACAGGTTGGTTAATGTCTGGATGAGGGTGTGGTTCCTGGTTTCCTGATACAAAGGACTATTTCTGTTATCAGATAACTCATGTCTTTCCAGAAACCAGGTGTGGCAGATGACCTTCAGAGCGGGAACACAGAGGAATCTGTTGTACACCAAAATCCACAAACATCATAAAAAGAAGAGATAAAAAGATAAAATAGCCATAAATTCAGACAGTAAATAGACTTTAGAAACCAAAGTTTAACACATTTATGAGATCATAGCAAACAATACAAATGTTTCATCACACCTAATAAAATACCTCTAATTATGAGTATTCTATTTCATTTTTAATCAGTTCAGTTTGTTTCTGTTGCACCCATAAAGAACTCGTCGTCTCAAGAACAAAGTTTACAAGAACCAAACAAGAACCATATATTTCACTCTTATGGTAAAATGTAAAGAAGTTTCTGTGACTTAGCCGAACATTTTCAGCTTGGGTTTTATAAGTAAGGTGCCATTTTTAGGGAAAGAAAAAAGACATTTTTAAATAACTAAATGTAATTCAACTTTATAATACTTTACATATTTGTTAAAATCTAAACCCAGGCAAGATTAGAATGACTGAGAATGAGTAATTATTTGGTTGCATCAAAGATTAATCTACCAGGTAACAGATGACACAGCTATCATGTGATCAGTTGGTTTTCCCAGCATCTGTCTCTGACTCTCAGAATCACAGTTTGTCACCAAACCAGAGAAGAAGAATGGCTTCATCTTTGCTCCTCACCTTCCTGGTCCTTCTCACCATCCAGACAGCAGGTAGGAACCCAACATCTTGTTCATGGAGAGTTTCACCTTTCTGGAGCTGATGTGAGACACACTGAGGTATAAACTAGACACACAGCAGCTCACCTCCACCTGCCGGGTGTTTGGAACGGTCTGACCTTAGTGCAGAGCTGACCTGGACTCTAGAAAAGCTGAACAATGATGAGTATCTAAAGCTTCACTGTTTCCTCTATACTAAGGTGGTGACTGTGAGAGTAGTTGGCTGGTAATTAGAGGGTTGTAGGTTCAGTTCCAGCTTCTACCTGTCATATCTCAATGTGCACCTAACCCTAGGTTTTCTACCTATCTACATATAGGTGTATAAATGGGTGAATTTGGTTTGTTGTAAAACCTTCTAGATCCCTTTTATAAGCCCTAAATAAATTCAGTTTATTTAAGAGTTGTGCATCAGGGTTGAGTTTCTTTGGTCAGCATAATAAGTTCATCTTGATTCATCATTCTGGTTCATTTTAGATCAGTTGTGCCAATAAGTTTACACACCCTAGTGGGTTCTTTTGTGTAATTCCTCTGAGGATATGAATGAAAACACAAAAATGTTTTTTTCCTCACATGGTCAGTGATGTAAAGCAATTTATTGTGATATTTTTTTAACATTTCCATTTTCATTTCCAATCAGAATAACAAAATAGCAGAATGATAGTGTTAAAAAGTTGTTCCACCACAGGTCCTTTTACCATTTATCGTCCCCTTTAGCATCAATGACAGCTTGGTGTCTTATAGGATATCTGTGGAGAAGGTCCTGGATGTAATCTAATGGTAAAGTGGGTCATTTTTTCCTGTAAATCTACATGTCGTCAGCTCTCCCCACAGAGGTTTAACGAATCTGAACCTTTATTCTGACCCCAGTCCACTTGGCCTTGTGTCTTTGGATCATCGTCTTGTTCCAACGTCCCTTCAATGTGAGCATAAAACCTTCTCCAGCGTTTTCTGAGGAGCTGCTGCATTCATTTTGCCCTCAGTTATGACCAGGTTTCCTGAGCCTCAGTAACTCATCAGCCGACCACCGCCATATTTCACTGTAGGAATTCTTCACTTTTCATGATTTTGTTCCAGAAACGTTGAGGCTTGTTTCTCTACGGTTTAGATTATTGTAAGTAAGATGCTTTGTGGCATTTGGGCAGTTAAGTATTTCTTTTGGTAGCGCATATTTCTCTGAGTGAATCCTTATTGTGCTTCTGGAAACAGCGTCTCCACTTTCTGTGAGGGAGTCCTGAATGTCAGCAGCGGTTATTAGAGGGCTTTTCCACTTTTCCCTGTAAGTTGTTGCAGAAACTTTCTTTGGTCTAACTGATGGTGGTTTGGTTTCTCCTAATTTTCCACTTCCTTATCAGAGCTCTATCACTGCTGATTGGCATGATCAGTACCTTGGAAATCTTTTTATATCCCTTTCTGGTTTTATAGAGTCTAGTCACCTTTTCCCGTAGATCCTGTGGCAATTCATTTGCTTTCTGCAGAAAAATGTCAGTGCAGCTCTGGATGGATGAAGCAAGGGTTTTTCAGGAGACCAAAAACTCACAGCATTTTTTCTAACCACAGACCGATTGGAAGGAAAACAGACCACAGGTGAGGATGGTTACCTTCAGCTGCCTTTGTAACCCATTTGTGGCGAGTTGTGTGCATGTTTCAGGCTAAAATCACTGGGGTGTGAAAACTTTTCGCCTGGGTCATGTTCAGGGTTTTTCTGCACAACAAATGGCTTCACATCACTGACCATAAGTGAAAAAGGGCATGTGTGTTTTTTTAATTCATATTCTTTGAGAGAAAGAAAAATCCACCAGGGTGTGTAAACTTATCAGCACAACTGTATATTGTTATAATGTACAAACCATCTGAAGATAAACTGGATGGGAAAAAGTCATTTTTACATAAAGAGACATATTTCACAAGTAAACATAGTTTCAATGGGAAAACACTGAGTGACAAGCAGTTTTCAGAGAACATATAATAAGAGCCAAATCTGTTCACTAAAGTCAGGCGTACGCTGTGCCAATTTTCAGGGTCTTCAGCTCCGGCTCACACTGTACGAGTGAATTGCAGGCAGTGGCGATTCCAGACAGTTTTGATTGCGGGGGGCCAATGGGGGGTCTTGGTCAATTCAAACGGGGTCTGTGATTGATCATCCTCTTTCATACAATTGCACTTTTCCTCAATGACACAAGAAACATTTAAATCACAGATGCACAATAAGTGGCTTAGTTATGAGCAATATTAATAATGGTTCATACATTTATTAATAGTGACGAGCTCCCCCTGCTCAGCAGGGACAAATAACTAAGATTAATGTCAGTCTCAACCAGGGATGCACTGGTATCGGGTATCGGTGCCGATACTGTTTTTGTGTACTGTATCGTATTGGTTAAAGTTAACTGATACCATGAACCAATATTTAAAATGTGAAAACTGCAATAATTTAACAAAAAATGTATTTTTTCCTTGACATTTTTTTTTCCTGTCATTTTTTTTATTAACAGATATATTTTTTTTCTAATCAACCATCATTTGTTGTAACAAGCAGAGAGGAAAATAAAACCGGTCTTCCAATTTATCGCATTTTTGTGTGGTAGAAGTATTGGCATTGGGACTCGGTATTGGAAAGTACTCAGATCCAAGTATTGGTATCGTATCGGTTTGAAAAAAGTGGTATTTATGCATCCCACCTGCCTTTTCCTCACGGCACATAGTTTATGTAATTCATTACTCTTTGGGTTCGTTTTGGATTGTTATCGGCAGATTATGAAAGTCAAATATCTGTGTTGTATCGTTTCCGATACAACACAGATATTTGACTTTTAAGGTAAATCTGGAAAGATTTAACTACAGATTAAAGAAAGACGCTTCAAGTTTAAGCACTGGCTTCAGCAAATCAGACAAAAAAAAACCCCAAAAAAAACCAAAGGAAAAACAATCATGACAGACAAACTCTTCAGAATAAAAGTTTTGTACCGGCTGCCAAACTGATTTACAACTGAAACTTTGGTGAAAATGTGAATATCTTGCTAAAGTTCCTTTGTTTTAATAATTCAACTTAAAGTGAAACTAAGAGATGATGAAGCCTCATCACACTTGCTTTGACTGTTCAAGGTTCAAAAATGTCTCTATTCCAATTTTATGAGATTTTGAATTTGGGACTTTCATACTCTGTAAGCCATAATCATCAAAATTATAACCAATACTGGCTTGATGTATCTCGCTTTGCTACTAATGACTCTACATCATATATTAGTTTCATCTTTTATATTGATTTAGTTAAATTAATTGATTTTTGAACAATATTCAAATGTCTCAGGTTTCACCTGTGCATTAATCCTTCTTTATCTAGCTAAATATATACAAAAAAAAGTATATTGGAGTATGACTGAGAATAATTCTGAATTGTCGGTTTTAACTCAGTCCTGATACCTGTCTTGTTTCTATCAGCAACAGATCTCTTTCTCACCTTACCTGAAGACCCTGCATAATCCTCCCCGCTGCAGCTGCTGGCCTCATGTCTTCTCTCCGAATCTGATCGTTCTGTTAACAAGGACAGTAACGATTTATCTCAAATATGTGGACAGCAATAGTGAGCATAAAATCTACACAGAAATAAAAGAGGACTGGGTTTACTCCAAGCATTAACTAGCGAGTTATGTAAAATAACTAACACTAGTATTGTTAACTAGCTTAAAACGAGGTAGTTGCAGTATTATCATTTAGTTATAATTACCAGCATCCATCAGCAAAACTAAATCTGCAGCTTGTTTGGAAACATTTCTGCAGAGTTTGAAGCCTTTTGCTGCGTCTGGCTAGTTTGCATAACAAGCTGCTTTGCTGCACCTGTCTGTGATCGATGCCTTCGTTAGCGTTTGCACTTAAGGTTCATTCATTTTGGCCGGGGAACACTGGACCAGCTCTACACCCTCAGCAGGGTCCTGGAGGGAGCGTGGGAGTTCGTCCAACCGGTCTACATGTGCTTTATGGACGTGGAGAAGGTCCAGTGTCAGAGTTTGGTTCTCATTGCCGGCAGTAAGTCGGACTCATTTCCAGTGAGAGTTGGACTCCGCCAAGGTTTCCCTTTGTCACCGATCCTGTTCATGACGTTTATGGACAGGATTTCTAGGAACAGCCAAGGTGTGGAGGGGATCCGTTTTGGTGACCTCAGGATCGGGTCTTTTCACAGATTATATGGTCTTGTTGGCTTCATCTGAACTTGATCTACAGCTCTCGTTGGAGCGGTTCACAGCCGAGTGTGAAGCGGCTGGGATGAGGATCAGCACCTCCAAATCAGAGACCATGGTTATTATAGCAATCTTTATTACAAGTATCCTTTACTCACAGTTCTTAGATAAATATATTTCTTATTTGAATTAGTGCTGAGGCATTTCTGCTACTCACGTCTAGATAAAATGTTACTTAGTTATGCTGATAAAGTACAAACAGGAAACCAATTGTCTGTAAACATCTCATGTTGCCTTGTTACAAATCTGGTGTTGATTCATGAATTTCCGGTGATTCTCTTCCTGACACATTATACAAAGTCTTCCTTGTTACAAACTGTCTTCTGACTATCAGATGACACATCTTTGTTGAACTGCTGACTACTGAAGTGTCATTTCTCTTCTGTTGATTGTGTATGAAGTTATTTGTTCCCTCAACAGTTAAGAAATACGGGCGCTGTACCGGTCTGTCGTGGTAAAGAGAGACCTGAGCAAAAAGGCGAAGCTCTCGGTTTACCGGTCGATCTACGTTCCTTCCCTCATCTATGGTCACGAACTCTGGGTGGTGACAGAAAGAACGAGATCACGGATACAGGCGGATTGAATTATTGAGCTGTTGCTAAAAAAAAGTATCTAAAAAGACCAATTTCTTGGTATCAAGTGTCAACTTTACAGAAACAAAGTTAATTTATAATTTGTCAGTGTCTTCTATATAGTTATGAATTCAGTAAATTCATGGTTTAGATAACTTGCTTGTTTTTTTTGTTTTGTTTTCCAGAAAACTACGAGACTCACATATTGAACCACTGCCTGTTTAATTCTTCTGACCTGAAAGACATCCAGTTCATCGAATCGTTCGTTTACAACAAAGTGGAGTTTTTGAGATTCGACAGTAACGTTGGGAACTATGTTGGATTCAACTCGTATGGTACCAGTATGGCAGAGCTTTGGAATAATGATACCGATTATATAAATGTGATGAGAAGTTGGAAGGTGGTGCACTGTGAACCCTACACTGTGAACTGGTACGACCATATTTTGGATAAATCAGGTGAGTTTCTGCATCTGTGACGTCACATATTTCATTGTCATATTATTGGTATCATATTCACAAAGTGAAATTAATGTCTAATTTGCAATAATCATTTCAATACTTAATATTGGTATGATTATTGATCAAGCTCAAGTTAGAAGTTATGAAATTACAAACAGAGCTCCATTAATTTGGTGGATAAACATTTAGGTTTGGTTATGAATATTTATGAATGATTGCGTACGGCAATTATTAACAACGAGGCACCACCTCATATTCAGGAACTATATTAAAAGCCAAATATTTCGCTCTAGTTTGGACATGTTCAGAGGAAAGAAAATGATTATATCGGTAGAATGATGATGAGGATGGAGCCACTAGGCAGGAGGAAGGGAGGAAGACGAGGAAGAAGATTTATGGATGAAGGAGGAGATGAAGTTAGTTGGTGTGAGGACAGAGGATGCAGAGGACTAAATGGAGACAGATGATTGGCTGTAGCGACACCTGAAGGGAAAAGGCTAAAGAATAAGAAGAAGTGAAGGAATGAGCTCTAGATGTTCAGTGAACAGCAATTATTACATATGTATATATGGAATAATGGACAAACAAAAAAATTCCAAAATACAAGAGTTTCTTTACAAAAGAAGAAAATAATTAAGTCAAACCTTTTAATTAACTAGGCTAATAACAAACACCACTAGTTAATCGAAAATGAACAGACTATCTACCAAAACTACAGAACACAGTGAATGGATAAATATGCAAAAAAAAAACAGAAACCATAAATCCTGATGTGAGAGTTAGGTATAAATCTGGATGGTTAAAGACTAAGGTTTATATTTAGATGTTTGGAAGTGAAGCTAAATCAGTTTACTAATTTTGATTAGTTTAAACTAATTAACACCTCTGGTTCATATCTAAACCAACAAACACTGTAAGGTAAAAATAAAACATTCTTTGGAGGGAGTAATATTTTATAAATAAATTTGATAAATTAGAAATTCATAACCTTTGGAGGATTTATTCTATTTTATAGATTGGTCCTGGCAGCGATGGATCTAATTTCAGTAATCTGATGTACTAAGAAGGAGGTTTCAGACACAACTAATTAGTTTTCTGTGTTTAAACCATCTATTTTAAAACTAGTCTCTATTTTGAATACCATTAATAGCAATCTTTGGTTTTTAAGCTCAGGCCAGAATTAACTTAAAATCTTCATTAGTTTTACTTTTTATGTAGTTTTGACTTAAGATTTTCAAGTCAATTTTAATTTGAATCAATTATTACCATTTGTAAGGTAGTTTGGTTTAGTTTTTATTAGTTTCAGTTTTAGTCTTTTCATTAAACAAGTTGTGTACAAAGTAAGACAATAACAAAGTATAACAAACTCTCAGAAAATCATTATGCTTTTTAAAAAGTGTTTGATATGGGCCAGACTAACAACTATATAAATCAGGCATGTATATCAGAAACATGGCAGAGCAACGGCTAAAGTTCCCTAAACACAATAACGGTACATGTACAAGGAAAAGTTCAATTTTCCCAACCTGGACCTTATTTTTAGCATTTATTATATTAATTTATTCATCCAGACATGTTTGGAGATACTTTTAGCTTTTTAGCAAGACTTACTGGCAAGGCAAGGCAAGGCAAGGCAATTTTATTTCTATAGCACAGTACTGAGCTGCAGTCAGCCTATATACATGTAATGGAAGTCAATGAGGAGCAGCCGTTAGCCTCTGCTAATAAGGAATTATCTGTTCCATAACTCCTTCATTTATCCAGGTTGTCTTATGAATATTTAGTGATATTCTCCCCGTGACTTCAGAACATCCCAGAGATGCTAAGCTATTAGCTTCTGGTGTTTTACAGGCTTTTAATGGACCTGATTCCTACTTAGACTAACCAGGGATTTCACTGACGTATCAGCCGTCCTCCATTCCAGCTGTAGTCTGTGTAGGTTGTAGAAATAGAGCCTGTAGAAGCTGAACTTAGTCCTATTGGTCCAAACATGAACCATGATGATGTCTGCAGTAGTTCTGTCTAAGCGACCGCCGTAGAGCAAAGAAAGTCCTGATCAGATGTTATTGGAATCATGTGATAGTGTAGATGGATTATAGCCTCTAAATTAGGGCTGATGTCTGATCTGTGTTGGTTTTATCATATCCAAACAACATTGATAACCATAACTTGGCTATGTTTCTAATCCTACTATTGGAGAACCAGTGCCTACACCTTACATGATCCATCTGTTTAATATTTACCAGCAGCAGCCACCTCACATGATTGATTGTGACGTTTATTTTGATCGTTGAGCACCTAAACAGGAGTAAACATTACTCATCAAAATACATTTTAAGTAACTGTTTATGTTCATTAAGGTGATAGTTTAGAATGGGAACCCAGCTAACACCAAAACTTGGACAACGCCAGGCATCTGGGACTGACACTAGATGTATGTCTCATCATCCACCACTGGTAATAACAGATGTTTGATAATAGAAGGAAACCAGACATGAGGTCTAGATCCATTCAGGGGTTCTGGAGAGGAGGGTCCGACGGATAGTCGAACCTTGGATCCACGAGGAACAATGCGGTTCTGGTCCTGGCCGTGGAACATTGGACCAGCTCTACACCCTCGGCAGGGTCCTGGAGGGTGCGTGGGAGTTCGTCCAACCGGTCTACATGGTTTTTTGTGGACTTGGAGAAGGCGTTCAACCGTGTCCCTCGGGGTGTCCTATGGGGGGGGAACTCTGGGAGTATAGGGTACCAGGCCCTCTGATACGGGCTGTTAGGTCCCTATATGAACGGTGTCAGAGTCTGGTTCACATTGCCGGCAGTAAGTCAGACTCGTTTCCAGTGAGAGCTGGACTCCACCAAGGTTGCCCTTTGTCACCGATCCTGTTCATAATGTTTATGGACAGGATTTCTAGGAACAGCCAAGGTGATGAGGGGATCCGTTTTGGTGACCTCAGGATCGGGTCTCTGCTTTTCACAGATGATGTGGTCTTGTTGGCTTCATCTGAACGTGATCTACAGCTCTTGTTGGAGCGGTTCACAGCCGATTGTGAAGCGGCTGGGATGAGGATCAGCACCTCCAAATCAGAGCCAGAAAAGGGTAGAGTGCCTTCTCCAGGCCGGGGATGAGGTCCTTCCTCAAGTGGAGGAGTTTAGGTATCTGGGGGTCTTGTTGACGAATGAGGGAAAATAGAATAGAACCCATAAAATGAAAACCAAACCATGCAAAATTTGATATAACAACAAATTGATCACTTGTCGTAAGGATAGGCAACTTAGCACCAAGCCTCTCAAGTCCCCTTAACTCTAACGCCTAGTTTATGCGTCTCCGATGGAGACGGATTGACGCAACGCCATTATCCATCACCAACACAAGGACACACGGAGTAGAGGCCCATTTTTTTACTATCCATCTCCGTCAACAGTGAGTGTCTGCATCTGATTGGTCAGTTTCAGTAACAGCCAGAGATCCCATCACCAGCAGGGGGCTCTATAGTCGCTGTAATCAGTAGTTAATGCAGCGTTTGGCCATTATATGCTTTATATTGAAAGGATAATTTAACTAATCTGTTCATTTGGCGATTTTGAACAGAAGGAGGTGTAGAGAAACAACAAAATGGCTGCTGTGTTTGTTTCCATGTGTTTCTAGAGGATTCTGAGCTGCACTTCTAGTAAAAATCTTTAGGGGTGCATCTGTTGATTGATGCGGTGGTTAGAGCTGACGCCCCATGTATAGAGGCCTGGGTCCTTGATGCAGCTGCTCCTAGTTCGAATCCCGTCCCAGGCGACCTTTGCCACAAAATTCTCTCTCTGTCAATAAAGGACACTCTGGCCCAAAAGAACTTACTTTTTGTAACTTATCCTTGAAGAAGTAATAACTTAAGAAAAAAATATGCGATGTGATAGTAGGCAGAGACGCGATGAAAAGTTAGCACCCCCTACTGTCCTGGTCGAGCAACGCTGAAAAAAAGAGTGAAGTGGAAGAGGTGTGAACTATAAACAGAAAACGTCTCCTGAGAGAATAAACTGGGCTTAACTCTGTTTGTCAGGAAAGTTTCTTATTAATGACTTCATCGCTGAGCATAATGTAGATGCTCTATTTCTATCTTAAATCTGGTTAGACGGTTATAATAGATCATCTGTATAAAATAAACACAATCTAATTACAACCATCTAAGCGAGAGCAGGAACCTCAGACGAGTTGTATAGCAACAGTTATTCATAACTCAATAAAATCAGAAGAGATATTCCTACTACATGTAACTCTTTTGAATAAAAAAACCCAACAGAGCTTTTTGTCTAAAAGTATATAAACTCCAAAGTGTAAATGTCTTTCAGCCCCATTCTATCTGTAATATGTATTGAATATGGCCAATTAATTAGTTATGAAGACTTCGGTATTCATACTGACAACCACCAGGATAGACGAACTAAAACACTAAGTGATTCTCTCCATAACTTAAGCCTGACCCAACATGTGGAACCACCAACACATAATAGAAGACACTTTAGACTTAATTATCAGCAAATATTTAAATATGTCCAACATCTCTGTAGTTCATATTGTGTTATCTGACCTTTTTTGCATTTCTTTGGAAGCATAATCCCAGCTGATCAAAGTGAGACCGTTGGAAATAAATGTTTCCTCAGAGACAATTCAGCTGAAATCTTTAAACAAATGTACAGCTCTGGTTCACTCCCATCCCCCTCATCCTCCAACACAGAGTCAGCTAATAAGCTGGTGGATAACTTTCTCTCTAAGGTCTCAGACATCATTGATACCATTGCTACATGTAAAGTTAAAGTAGTCCCAGGTAGAAACAAGTCTCCATGGACCAGCGATCCACTGGTACGCAGTGAAAAAAACGATTGTCGACGAGCCGAGAGAAAATGGAGGAAAACTCAACTTCAGGTTCATTAGGGTTTCAAAAAAACAGGCTGAGCAACGTATAACGTAACTTTGAAAGATGCAAGGGAACCATTCTTCTCTGAAATCATTAACAGAAACTTTATTCACAACAGTTGAGTGACTAACTAATCCTGCAGTGACAGCAGCTCCTGAGCTACACTCCACCAGGGCCTGTAGGGTAGACTGTAGAGCTGTATCAAACCCACCACCGGTGTCACTCCCATGTAAAAACAATGTAGAGAAAATGTCTAAAATCTAAACCAAATCAACCTAGATGAAATCATGAAATAATTAAGCTCCACCTCTTTCAATGTTATACCCACAGCTTTTCTAAAGAAAGTTTTCCCTGTCATTAAGTCTGATCTGATTGAGATAATGAACTCATCCCTCCTATCAGGTTTCCTCCTCTAGGCTTTAAAAACAGCAGGAATCAAACCAACAACCTGGAAATGAATGCAGAACTCCAGGCTGATCTGTGATCTCCCATTTATCAGTAAGATTATTGATCACACATCAGCCCAGTTCTAAAGTCCTTCCTCTGGTTCCCTGTAGCTCAGAGAACAAACTTCTAAATACTCCTACTAGTTTATAAATCACTGATGATGGATGATGGAGACCTGCTGTTACCATAGCAACCACTCAGACCAATCAGATCCTCCATCTCTAGTTTACTGATCAGAACCAGAACCAAACATGGAGAAACAGGTTTTAGCTTCTATGCTCCTCATATCTGGAACAAACTACCAGATGACTGCAGAGCTGCTGAAACACTGAGATGCTTTAAATCAGAGATAAAAACGGGATAAAGCTGGATTTGAGTAAGTGATTATAAATAGCTGGGATGTCATTACATTAGTATGTTTTAATGTTATTTATGTGTTTTTGTTTGTTAATGATGTGTTATTGCTGCTTTTAGTTTATCCCATAATCACCTGTAGTGGCTATTTGTCCATAAAACTTAAACAAACGAATAATAGAAGGAAATAAAAGAAACTATGACTTAAGCCTAAATTAAACAAAATACAAAAAATAGCTCCAACTTCACCCAAAACCCCCTGAATTGTGTTGAGTTCCTGAAAGTTTAGCTCGACACAAATGTGTCTTGTTCCTGGTTAATCTTTCTATTAATGTTTTAATGAAGAACACACCAGAAGGCCTGATGTTTCCCTCTAATTACTGTTCCAGTGGAGCCGTCTGTTTTTCTGAGGTCTGTGACGCCCCCTGCAGGCAGTCAGTCCATGTTAACCTGCAGCGCGTACGGATTCTACCCCAAACAAATCAAAGTGACCTGGCTCAGAGACGGACAGGAAGTCACCTCTGGTGTCACTTCCTCTGGGACGCGGCCAAACGGTGACTGGCTCAATCAGATCCACTCTAACATAGAGTACACACCCAGGTGAGTCCAGGTTCGGCTCCACAATGACTTTATACTCTGTAGCTGTAATAATAATGATGAGCTGATGTCTTCTGGTGTGTAATTCGTTGATGTGTCACTAGGTGGCGCCTTTAGAACATGTCTGTGTTAATGTACCAAACAAAAACTGCTTCCTTCAGATTCTCCACAGGTTACTGCTGACTCTCTGCTCACTGTGGTCCTAATTAAAGGATAGTGATAATTAATCACTATTTAAAGAGGATAAACATGTTTAATGATCATTTAATCATCTAATCGCTCTTTAAAACCATCATTTGTCTAAACAGGACAGTTCTGCTCCACTCATAAACTGTTCCTATATTGTTCTTTCAGGTCCTTCTAGGGAACTGACATCTTTGTAAATAGTTTCCAAACTAATGACAAAAGGATATATTCCTGATTTCTGGATGATCCATAAGATTTTGTGCACAAATTATAACAGGCACAAATAGTAATATTCAAATAAGGACTGCCTTCATAGTCCTAAAATATCTATATTCTACTAACGTTGTTTAAATCCTCCACACTTTATCATGGCCTGAATGTCAACATGCAGTAGAAACTTCTCATATTAATTAAAAATATTTTAAAAGGTCAGCTAGGATTATTTTACAAATAGCTCCTTTACTCTGATCAGATACACGCACGTTATACTAGTTATGATGAGTAAATTAGTAAATCAGAGGTAAAAGGTGCTAATCTGCTGTCTGCAGAGCATCTCAGGAATGGAATAAATTATTAAAACTATAACTAAAGGGTGTTTATTCTTTTACAAATGTATTACAATCTAATTTTAGCTTTCGATATACCTGGATTTTTTAGGCGTTTTTTAATTGAAGGTTATAAATTTACAAGTAATTACATCAGGCTTCTGTATGTAATCTTAAATGTATGGATTGTGTTTGTAAAAATGTTATATGTAACTGTAGTATTGTACATGATTATTACCTTTTATGAACTGAACAGGAAGATTGGTAACCAGTCTGGTGGGAACTAGTGAGGATCCAGATATAATAATGGTATTTTACATCAGTAATTAACACAAAGTTAACATGCTTTTCAGAGGCGGTAAATACAGGCGCTGAAACAGCCGACGCAAATAATTTCATGTTTGATAAATGCCACTGCGTCTGGAACGCCTTTTTTTTTTCTCCTCCCAATATTTTGGTTTTAACACAGAAACGCCCACATAGCAAATTTATAAAGCGCCAAATGAACTGCATACATCATGCTTTGGGTTTAACAGGCTCAGTGTTACCTGTGCCTGGTTAGTAAATCACCTGCTGCTACCTTTTTAAATGTCTTAATCACCAGGGCCCCATTATTTATCAAACATTCATAAAAACTATATTCAACCTTATGAATGAAATGTAGAATGTTTTAATAAACTGTCAAAAGAAAGATTTATCAAATCTTCAGTGGCCACTCATATGCATATTCCTCCACAATCATCTGTGGTTAAATCTCATTCAGTCATTTTAATTCAGAAACATCCTCAGCTAACCATATTTGGTCACAGCATCCTCTGATAAAAATAATAACCAAGAGAGCGAAACAAAAGGAATTTCATTGTCACATTAATGCCTGGTTTATACAACCATCTATAATTATGTTCAATAATTTAATATACATATTTTATTGATGAATTAATAATAAATCTGCCATTTAAAGAGCAGAGCACCAACTCTATAGGAAACAATAGATGGTACCAGACTCCCAGTCTCTTCTCCCAGTGGGCAATAATTGTTGCCAAACATCAAGTAACCACAGAAACTTCTCTTTAAAATCATAAAAGTTAATTTTTGTTGAAAGAAAACTTACAGCAAACACATTTCTTCAATAATTCCCATCTGTCATATAGCATGCAAACTACTATCAAACTTAGAAAATGGCTAATATGTGGATGGAACAAATAACAAGCATCAGACAAATTCAAAATGCATTAGTTTCTCCCGTTAGGTAGGAACCAAGACAAATACAGGTCTGTATGCTAACCATGTAGCCACCAGGAGGGGGATTTAATCCTTCGCTCTATCAGGCTCAAACAAACAAAAAAGACCCATAAGGGGACAAAGCTCAATGCGGTTAGCTTGGAGCTAACAATGAAGCTAGCTCCACCACATGGGTAGGTGCTACGGCTATAAAACAGAAACAAGGATCAATCTAGTTAGCTTCAGGCTCACAGGCCCAAGTAACACGGGCCGGATAGAGACCAACATGTTGGGCAAAATAGAACCACAGAGACAAAATTAACAACCCAAATCCATTTTATCACAGCTAGTTTGTGCCCTGTGTTATTAGCTGTTCCTCTGCCCCCCCCCCCCAGATATAGCTGTTACTCTGCCCACCCCCATTATTAGCTGTTCCTCTGCCCCCCCCCCCCCTGTTATTAGCTGTTCCTCTGCCCCCCCGAGCATTCAGTTGTTATATGCAGAGAAAAAAGTACCTGATAAAAATTTTTTCATTGGCTTTTATTCACTCCTGTGGTAAAAGAAAAAAGGTTCTCCCAAACATGACTAACTCTCTCTCAGTAACTGAGGCAGTATCAGAGAGAAATGTAGAACCATGTTTATGTCTGTACCTTTTTGATTCTGTTGAACTTTATGAATTATCACAAATATTAGTTTCATCTAAACCCTCAACTTGTATGTTAGACCAAATACCAACCAAATTATTTAAGGAAGTGTTCCCTCTGGTTACTGGCCCTATTCTAGACATGATGAATCTATCTTTAATAAATGGATATGTGCCTCAGGAATTTAAGGTTGCTGTAATTAAATACCCACATTTTTTTTGCTAACAGTATAAATTAGTGTGTTATACTCCAGTTTACATGCTAGGTCATTATTTTAGTTTAATTTAGTACATCTTAGTAAAAATATAAACCGTCAGTATAGTGCCCTCTTCAGGTTAAAACTCCACACTGTTCTATAACTTGAATCAAGCAATGCTACTGGCTGACATTAGCCCCCCCCCACCCCCCCCCCCACCCCCCATCTCCTAAACAGAACTTTCTTCTCTCTCCTCTGGTGAAGGAGGATCATGTTGTGTGATTTCTCAGCCCTGTAACTGCAGTTCTGCTTATTCTGTTCTACCTTTAGTCCAAGTCTATGTTGTGTGTGTGTGTGTGTGTGTGTGTGTGTGTGTGTGTGTATGTGTGGGTGGACCTGGTATTACTATCTTTGTGGGGACCAAAAATTGGAAGTTTACTATCCAAGTGGGGACCGACCTCCCTTGTGGGGACCAAAATCCCGGTCCCCACAAGTTTGAAGCAATTTTTGACGCTTAAAATGTGGTTTTAGTGTCAGGGTTACACTTAGGTTATGGTTAGGTTGGGGTAAGGGTCAGGGTTAGGCATTAATTTTTGATGGTTAAGGTTAGGGTAAGGCGCTACGGAAAACATTATGTTAACGAGAAGTCCAGTGTGTGTAGCTGTAACCTTTAGATTTGCTTGTTTTAATTGCATTAATTTTCATATGTTTTTTTGGTAATATCTACTTTACTCAGGGACAACAGCTGTAAATGAGCTTTGCAGCTGACACTGACATATTTATAGAAATGTTCATTAATGTGTACTATTAAATAAATAAATACAGCATACCACTGAGTCCTGACAGAGACACACAGAGAGAATTATCTAAACTGTTAGCATGATAAGTGGGCTTATCTCAGCAGACTGTAGCCAATAGTTTGCTTTATGATCACCGTCTTTGGTTTCTCAGAGCTTAATCCTGACTCTGGACTTTATGAACTCACAATGTTCATCCAAATTGACCTTTAACCTCCTTGATCCTGAAGTTTGCTCTACGATCAAACGATGAGAAGCTCAGGTGTGTTGGTTCATGTCTTGCAGGTCTGGAGAGACGATCTCCTGTAAGGTGGAACATGTCAGTCTGAAGAATCCTCTGATTACCAACAGTAAATAAATACCTGCATGCCGCTAAACCTGAATTCAAATATACATCTGTATTTATATACTGTATATTGGGGGAAATGATTATTAGAAACATTTTTATCAAATTAATTGTTTACAATGAAAATAGATTCATGACTAATCAGCAGCGACTCAATCAATGGATTCTTCTATTATATTTTATTCTACAGTTTCAAAGTAATCAAAGCAAATTATTCTAATCGTAAAAAAAGATCTGATTAAACTGTGTTCACAATTATTTATGCATGTCTTATTTTTGAATATTTTTTTATTAATCCTGCACAATATTTCCCTCTTTTATTCCAAAATGTTAACAAATCACAAACATGAGTGTTTAGGAGAACCAAAGGGAGGTTCTGGCTTCATGTGGTTTCGTAAAGCATCCAACACCAGCGGGAATTATCAACCACAAAAATGAATAACTAGTGAAACAGGAAATGAGTCTTTTTATTAAGAATAAATCAGAATGACGCTAACAGAGCTCCTTAATCATGCTAGTATTTAGCATTGTAGCTGTAGCTCAGTTTTCCACCTGTCTGTCTGTTGTTGGGCTACAGAACTGCAAACGGCTGTCAGGATATATTGGGAACGGATTTTTTTCTTATTTTCCATTCAACATTTTTTTAACCAATTTTACAAATACATTTTATAAATAATAGCAATTAAAAAATAGTTATAAAATAAATTTGAAACTGTACAACACAAAGCAGTATAACAAAATAATTTATATAAAAACTATTATAGATAAAAAATAAGATTATTTTGGGATAAAAAGAAATTAAAACGAATGGTTGCTATCCAGGATCTGCCTTTTAACTCTTCTGAATTATGTTATGTAACCTAAAACTATAACTTAGAGCGATTTATCTCACTGTAAATGTCTAACAAACAGAAACATGAACTGTAGAATATATTCACAGATTTTTAACTTGTCTCCCTCCTCACCTGTCTGCCTCCTCACCTGTCTGCCTCCTCACCTGTCTGCCTCCTCACCTGTCTGCCTCCTCACCTGTCTGCCTCCTCACCTGTCTGCCCTCCGTCCCTCAGTCTGCCTCTCCTCACCTGTCTCCCCCTCACCTGTCAGCCTCCTCACCTGTCTGCCTCCTCACCTGTCTCACCTGTCTGCCTCCTCACCTGTCTCACCTGTCTGCCTCCTCACCTGTCTGCCTCCTCACCTGTCTCACCTGTCTGCCTCCTCACCTGTCTGCCTCCTCACCTGTCTGCCTCCTCACCTGTCTCCCTCCTCACCTGTCTGCCTCCTCACCTGTCTGCCTCCTCACCTGTCTCACCTGTCTGCCTCCTCACCTGTCTGCCTCCTCACCTGTCTCACCTGTCTGCCTCCTCACCTGTCTCCCTCCTCACCTGTCTGCCTCCTCACCTGTCTGCCTCCTCACCTGTCTGCCTCCTCACCTGTCTGCCTCCTCACCTGTCCCGTCTCCCTCCTCACCTGTCCCTCACCTGTCCTCCTCCTCACCTGTCCTCCTCACCTGTCTGCCTCCTCACCTGTCTTGCCTGCCTCCTGTCTCACCTGTCTCTCCTCACCTGTCTCCCTCCTCACCTGTCTCACCTGTCTGCCTCCTCACCTGTCTCTGCCTCCTCACCTGTCTGCCTCCCCCTCACCTGTCTGCCTCCTCACCTGTCTCACCGCTCCTCCTCACCTGTCTGCCTCCTCACCTGTCTCACCTGTCTTGCCTCCTCACCTGTCTGCCTCCTCACCTGTCTGCCTCCTCACCTGTCTCACCTGTCTGCCTCCTCACCTGTCTGCCTCCTCACCTGTCTCACCTTTCTGCCTCCTCACCTGTCTCACCTGTCTGCCTCCTCACCTGTCTCACCTGTCTGCCTCCTCACCTGTCTGCCTCCTCACCTGTCTGCCTCCTCACCTGTCTGCCTCCTCACCTGTC